>JAQGCC010000359.1:0-40153 GCA_034698905.1 Xestoiulus laeticollis
TCGGCACTATATTGTAATGGGAATTGAGCGTCCCTAAGCCAAAGCGCCGTGACGGAAGTCGGTCTAAAGAAAATCGTTCTTGTTTTCTTCCGTTCCCGACAATGACGTCATGAAGTCGGGAGTCGTTCAAAGTCGGTGTAGTGCGAATACGGCATTACATGCATGAATGTTACAACTATGTTTGTTGTTAACTTATTTTTAAGTTGCACATAGAGTAGGTGATTGTACTAATAGATTTTAAATTTCCAAGACATTTTCAACCAAAGCTTAAGTAAAAAGAAAGTCTTGTTTTCGCCAGAAATAACATTGGCCACACAGTGGATAACTTTTTATCTTAAGATATTACAAGATATCCCAATATAATTTTTGAATAACACTTGTTTATTATTCTTGCATTTTCTTCTCGTTTTTAAATTCACATGTGATGTTTCATATAAAATCAGGGATAGTTTCCTAAATGCAATAATTGCAGCTTTGTTCTCTCCATCCATATCAGATCAAATAAGAAGAATATTCTTAAGAATCGGACACTTAAGATACAATTTTCGCAGAAAATGGTGCTTTAAGTCTTAATACATTTTTAGAATATCTTAAGATTTAATACTATTAATAATAAGATTTAATTCAGAATCATGTTTGAAGAATTTTAAGACAAAGATATTTAATTTTTTGTTAAGACTCCCTACTGTGATTGGTCAGCCTTCAAAGAGACTTTAGAACCTAAAAGTTACTTCACAATTTGCAACTAGTGCATTTACATGTACTTGCATTTTGTACTGATACATTTTTCCTCTCTGAGTGCAATTGAGGAAAGAAAATAGGTGTGATAGAACGTTAGGATGCTAGCTAGTAGGTCATACATATACCTCATTATCACGCTAGCTTTTCACTAAATGGGCTATTAAGTCTCCATTTAACAAGAGCATGATGTGTCTACCATTATCGTGATGCATGTTTAGAACCATTAGCTGCGAAAAACTGTCAACTGTTATTAAGAAAGTTATATTTATTCCATGTTTAGCTAATGGTATTTGTACCTTTGATTTATTTGCAATAGTATACATCAGATTCATTAAGAATTGTTTGAGAAAAATGTTGAAAATAAACTTAAGATGTGTTCGAGATACATGTACTTTAACCATATGCTTGCAAGAAAATTCTGTTAATAATATCTATAAAATTAAGTCACTGTTTAAAACAATTTTCCTTGACCTTCATTTCGACCGAAAATTCAGAAATTTGAAAACATTCCTAACAAATTCTTGCCTCGTTGCTGAAAAGATTGTTTTAGAACGTAATTTACAATGTTCTACAAATAAGCAGGTAGGGGCCTACATACTTCATCTTGATATCTTAATCAGTTTAAGTTCATTTTCCTAACCCGAATTTAAAATCATAAATTAAAACATGTTTTTAATTATGAGGCTAGCGAATATTCTTATCATTAAACAATTGTACGAGTATACAAAAAAAAACACATTTTTTTATTAAAAAACGTAGGCCCCTACATGTCGATTTTTATTTAAATGTAACTAACATGATGCTTAAATGAATTCAAAGGGAAATTCCCCATTTCTGGTGCAATCTCTTGACTTTTGTGATAACTAATCTACGTAAAAACAAAAAGCATTTGTGTTGGATTTCCCTGATTCTAACATTTTCCCCTGACATTTCCAGGTTTTTCAAAGGGAAACATGAAAGAGATTTAAGCAATAGCTATTCATGTAGCTTGAAACTCTTCATCGACACCGCAAATTGCAAGAAGTATCATTGGATATCACTTGCCAGCATCATTATTTAGTTATTGGTTTCCAAATGGTGGTAGAAGATGGCCATTTGGCGTCAATTTGTTGGTAATATACTGTTGCCACAACCATTTTCAAGCTAATGTTATTTGTATCAAAACACAATCACTTCTCTTCCACTCAGGAGTGACCATTATCGGTCATCCTTCAGTTCCACAATGCTCAAGCGGCCCTTAAAGTGCAAGGACGCAGTTTGCAGAAAGCAGAAATAACACTTGGACCCAAATAGAACGACCATCATGACCAAAACACACCCAGGTCGATAAACAACAACATCACCCCCACTCAACCGATTCCTAAATTGCTCGCAAACTGAAAACAGGTACTACAAGCTATCAGACCCTTGCAACATCTTTATTTATTGGTCAGCAAAAGGTTGCAATCATCTGGTAAGAAACTGATCCTAGTATAAAGTTTCAAAATGCATGTGTGTACTCTCATCTTGGCATCAGTTTTCAAAAAAGATATGTCATGGTGAGGAAAAGGTTACTTCTTCCAACTGCTAATCCAAGAAGCTATTAGGTTACATTCCAATTAAAACATTAAGTGAATCTTATTGTCACTACTCATTAGATCCAGTAAGGGCCATTTTGAAATTTCTTACTAATTACAAACAGGGTATTGTGCGCATGCGCTGTTCATGCGCGCATCCAAATACGTGGGAAAAGCGTTGCCAGCTTGTGCTTAACAGCGTTAGCATATGGAGGAGCCTATTATCGTCTTCAACATTGTTGATTCGTGTTGAAGACAGTTGATTTGTTAGAAAAAGTGAAAATAAAACTATATCCTCCTTTTGGAAATTTCACAATTCAGTTGTATTCTGGTAGTTTGACACTATGAACTATATGTTTACGAATTACGCGTAGGCCCCATGTATATTTCTTTTTTGGCTGTATATAGTTTAGATAATCCGACTCTACGATACTGCTGCATGACACACTCAGTAATCCGACACCAAACTGACCGAAACAAATTTTCTTATATCACAGCTTGAATTCCTGGTGCATAAATCATCCTTCGTTTGTTTGTTGTGTGATAAATGTTACAAGACAGACTAACATTACAGATTTTTAAAGCCAAACAATATGCAATAGGCGAGTACACATACAATCAATAACACAATACATATGTATACTAAAATTGGTCCATATCCTCAATCTGTTCCACTAATCCATCGTTTTCTGGTTACCTGACAATGCTTAGTCCCAAATGGTGTCGGATTACCGAGACTGCAATGTTCTGTCTTACATGTACAAATAAATTGCACAATCACAGGTCATACTCATGGTTATACCACCTGTAAGACACCAATTCTGCAGATTCCAACCCATCTTTAGTTTTGATTATTTTGAAACAAACTCAACACACCCCAAACTGACCTGAAACAATCAAATTTAGCATATAACCAATGCAAAGTGCCCTTACCTTCAGCAAACGAGGGATTCTCTGGTGCAGGGTACACCCTAACATAGAGTGCGGTGCTGAAGAAAGGCAGAGAGCAAGCTACGTAGCACAGAATGACCACGACGGTCAGTTTCACAGTTTTCATTTTAGAACGGGAAATCCCATGGGCCCTAGGCCGTGGTTGGTCCTTAGTCTCACGCTCAGTCCCGATTTGCACGCCATCTGCATACAGGGTCACCTCCACCTTTCCCTTACCCTTGAACTTGTACGCACCACCAACAACTATGTTACTGTTGTTAAGTGGCGGCGTCTTGGCAGGGTCACCTTTAGAGGTCCTTGGGGCAGGGCTGCGAAACTGGAAATTGACCCAGATGACCCTGCATATGCAAGAGTAGGTAAAGATGAGGACCAAGAGAGGAATAATGAAAACAGCGACTGCATTCCAAAGAATGTACAACTTTTCGGCCAAGGGACTCATTTGGCTCCAGCAGTCCATATGGTCATAGGGCAGCGCCACAGTATAGCTGAAGATAAAGGGCTGCGGCAGACTTAGCAGCAGAGAAATGGCCCATGCGGAACCGATCATGACCTTCGACCTCCTGGGCGTCCACGAACAGTTCATGAGGGGAAAGCAGATGGCCTGGTAGCGGTCAATGGCAGTCACAACCAACACGTAGGAGCTGAGGCAAGGGCCGAGTAGGGCCAAATACTTGACCAACTTGCACAGGAAGTTGTCACCGGGGTAGCCACCCGCGAACCCACCACCACCCACGTCCATCAGAAGCTGGGGCAATATGTGGCAGAAGGCGACCACCAGGTCAGAAATGCACAAATGCAGGATGAAATAGTGCATCCTGGACAACTTCCGGTTGCGAAGGGCCAGAGCTAAAAGGGCCAATGAGTTGCCAATGACGGCCACCGTGAACATGGTCGCTAGTACTGCCACTTCAATCCGGGCCAGGAACATGTCCCGGGTTGCCGGGACGTTGCCGGTGGTGTTGGCGGCAAACGTTGCCGCCACATCCTCTGTCTCCTCTGTCATGGTCAATGACTATTCTACGTCAACATGGTCCGTCTGGTCAGTTGTCCTGTCAGGATGGCAGGACTTGAAAATGTCACCCAAGAATTCCTTGACCTCAAAAAAATCGATCTGTTAGGTCCTTTGGGAACATCTTCCAAGAATTGCTCATGTTGCCCAAACGTAAAATCCAAACAATGACAATGGCAACGGTCACCAGCAACTTTAGGATTAGTTATTCTGTAGATGTTACTCAAGTGTCGCTTAAGTGCAAAAAAGTGTTCAAAATCCCACTTGAACACAACTGGAAAATCCTGGAACATTGAAGTTCATCACAACTTTTTCACAAGGTTTGAAGATAGGAAGTTTGAAATCTTAGTAATGCAGTTGGACTCTGGATCAGTAAAGTTGATCAAAATTGCTGGTCACCAGTATCATTTTCAAGACAGCAAGATTCCCCACTGCTGAAGCTCACGTCAAATTTGTTTGTCGTATGATTTCTCCAATGTTTTTATTCACCTCAACACTATACCGGATGAAGAGAATCGTATGACGAAATCCACAGTTGTTATTGGAAAAAACGCTGAAGAAGTGACGTCACTCCAAAGTCCGGGTATCCATCAAAATGCTATTTCTGGAGCCTCGCGCCCTTCAGATGCACACCAGAAGAATTTGATTCGTGACGACTAGAAAAGTAATTAGCTGGTGATAATAATCATCAGATTAATTTTGTTGATTGCCATTAAATATTAACGTTGTGACGGCAAGCCTGCTTTCGATCAAAGCATTTCGAAGCACATAAAGAATTGCTACGATTTTTGCTGGCAAGTTTCTCGTTTTGGCGATGCTTGCTTTGTGAGCACATCTACAGCATCTCTGAACGTGGACACATCCCTAGACAAAGTGTATGGATGCCGATTCGCTGCCTCTTCCCTTTTAGACCCGCCTTTCTTGGATCTTTGTCGTTTAATCTTTTGCCATCATCCTATATTTGGATTTGTCCTTCCATTTAACAAGAATGTAGTTTTGTCCTTCTGAGGATGAACTGTCATGTCTGAAAAGATGCAAGGGTGAATTTCAATTAATCATGGGCGGCTTATAAGTTGGCTTAAAACCATCTGTGGGGTATGATGGTATACAGTGTTTATATAGAAACAATGATTTCTGTATGATACCGTATAAAGTTCACCTTAACAAAATCTGGCACTTTGCCCCCTGCCACATGACATAATACACATGCTGACTGCAGGGTAAGGAATCGAATTGAATTGTATGGGAACTATACTGGTGAATGTTAACTTTGAATGTAAATGTGGTTATTTTTAAAAAATCAACATGAAACAACTTTTCTCAATAAGTATTAGTTATTGTTGAAAAGCTACAGCTTTGTCAATTTTCATATATTAAAGATTAATATGAGTTAAGAAACATTTTATTGCTGAAAAACACGTTTGGTATTATTAGACTTTACATTGTATACTTTTACTATTTTCTGATCAGAAAAGCTTCAATGTTTTCCCCATTTTTTGTCCATGGACGTATGTTAATGCTTTCATTTTAAAAGTATTCAATTTTTTAAAAAATCAATAAACGATATCTTTTTTCTAAAATTATTAAGTATAAAAAACACTAGATATGTTGAAAATCAAAATGTTTTCAATATTCAAATCGATTAAAGATTATCAATTTTTTTAAAATTAATTAAAAATATATCCCTTTACAAAACGTTTTCTTTTTAAATATTTAATTTAACTAAAATTATTAGACATTATTCTTAATAATTTAAAAAAATATATTATAGCCCTGAAAATCACGTTTTCTTATTATTTTGTATTGAATTGTATGTCTGATAAAGATAACGTTTTTTATTTTTTTTCAATATTTAAATTGACTGAAAATTAACAACAAAATGTCTAATTTTGGGTTATAAATTCAATTTCATTTTTATAAAAAAAACTGTACGTGTACCGGTATCGAAAACCTAGTAATGGTTGCATTTTTCTCATTATAGTCTATGAGCGGATATGAATGCTTATATTAATTTTTTTAAAAATTGAACATTGAGTAACTTTTTCAATAGGCAATAAGGGTACTCAGATTCACGATCGTACCCCTTAAAAAAAACATTTTTAATATTCATATTAATTAAAAATTATCAAAAATGTAAAACAATTAACAAGAACAATATTCTATTATTTTTAAATTATTTGGCGTTAAATTGTATTGGTTTTAGTAAAAATGAACTATTTTGTTGTAAAAAAAAAACTGCAATAAAGACCTAATAATTGTTGTTTTTCTCATGTTCTTGTCTATGGGCGAATAAAAAAATGAATTATACAAGTTATAAATGTATACGCTCAAAGCAAGCAGTAATAAATGTCAAGTAAAAGCAGGCTAGAATAAATGTGATGGTCCCTGCCAAATTGCAGTATCCTAGTAAAAGCATCTTTCAAGGCTACATTGGCATTTACATGTTTATGAGCCTACGAACGCCACATTTGTTTTCAATGCAGCATCAGTGACATACAGACACTATCATGAAACTTCGCAGAGAAAAGTACAACAAAATGTACCCACACATTTGGCAGCGCATTTTCCAAGGACGGAAATTAGTGTCACGTCAACAAATTGTATCATCAAAGGGTATATTCAGTATATTTTGAATGGTTGCAGCCCTTTCATATTTCAATTTCTTTATGAATGAGTGACCTTCAATGAACAAAGACTGGGGCAGAATAATGATATGAAATTAATAGAAAAGCAAATAAAATGTTTATGGCTGGTTCAACTAACCTGTTTAATTGGTCATTATATTTCTTTCATTAGTCAGATACTGAGCAAATGGACATAATTATCGTTAAAGTCCAAAGCAATTAAACAAAATTGCTGCAACCTGGCATTTCAAAATTATAAATTTGGGTAGAAACTTGAAAAAAATCAATTACGTCCAAATAAATGTCACAATTTGTCACAACATGACTGCTAAGATCTACTACCTGTATAATACATCAGTATAAAAACTATTTTTTATTAAGTGTTCATATAGCACTAGTGATGTCAATCAATCCTCTAAAAATGATGAAATCAATTGAAAAAATAATTATTAAGAAAACCAGAAAAAGCTTTTTTTCGAACATGTTTAACCTTGGTATTAGATTTTTAATATTTATATTATTGGTATTGATATTTAAACTTGGAAACTATAGTAATATCAATTTCATCTAGGGTTCTACATTGAAATCTCCTTCTGATGGCAGCCATGCAAGAAGAAAAAAAAAAAACAGTTTACTTGACAAACTGTTGAATCATGGTGAGCTATTGATATTGTATGAAAAGCAATCTTTAAGGTCTCTCTGGTTTTTTTAACTTCCATAACGGATTTTGGAAAATAAAAATCTTCCACTTAGGATGATTGGACAACCAATGCAAAGTTAATCTCCGTACCTTAGAATAGGACCTATTGACTATGTGTACAACCAACAAAGAAGTAAGATTTTAAAGCACTTCAGGGGCTTGCAATGTAAATCTTTGTGGTAACTATATATAACTACACTGAAGCCACCGTATGGATTTGCCTATCATGTGACAGAATTGCTAGGCACGAGAGACCTGATACGAGAAACTCAAAATTTAGGCATAGAAATTTGTCAAAGGCAAACTACATCAATACAAATTGTTGACACATCAACTTTAAATTATTTCCATATACAGGTTTCACTGCAGGTCTAAACGACGCTTTTTACATGTAGATACATGTATTTAACAAGAAATACATTAGAAACCGGGGGTTA
The DNA here is from genome assembly GCA_034698905.1 of Xestoiulus laeticollis. Lineage (NCBI taxonomy): Eukaryota > Metazoa > Arthropoda > Diplopoda > Julida > Julidae > Xestoiulus > Xestoiulus laeticollis. The sequence goes on from JAQGCC010000359.1 coordinate 8,019, forward strand.
AAAGGCAGGATCCCTCCCCTAGAAACCAGTAGTTAAGAGGTTAGGATCCCTGACCTAGTATTAAACTGGAAGTTACATGTAGGTTAAGCGTGGTGGTCACAAAAAAAAGTACAATACGTTTTATTAATATTGCACGTATCAAAATTCCCACAGAAATGACATTTTAAACTTCCCATACTTTTCCAGTTTTTATAATAATTTTCCATGACTATCCAAACAACCAAAAATTCAAAATTATGACAATATATATGTACATAGCAACGTCTTGTCTAGTTGCTAAACAAATTGTGTTCAAAATTTGCAATGTGATTGCACAAACTCTATTTAAGCTCATTATTTAAAAACGTATTTTTCCCTTCAAATCTGGATTAAAAAAAGCAAAATTGACCTTAATACTAGCATATATTGCATCTTCTTTGTTAAAAAATAGATTACTTTTTCAAATTTAATCCTAAACTGATTAGGACTTAATAGAGGATTAAGCAAGTTTCCTTTAATCTTGACGACATTGGCAGCACTGTTTTGTTTTTGCCAATACGCATGCGTAAGGACGACGTTAATGGGTTTGTGTTTCAGGGAAAAGACATTTCTATTAGTTTAGCGTGATACCACAACGTCTTTAAGGAGCATAACGACTTATACGGCGCATAACTTAATTATTGCTTATTGATGCGCATGCGTAATAGTATGTTTATCGTTCTCGTTAAGATTAAAGGAAACCTGTACAATCCCTCTAATGACGAATGAAAAACAAAAAAACAATAAAGAGTTCAAAATTAGATTTGGTTTTAAGAAAATGTTATATTCTTAGCCTGTTAAATTGCATGGCATAAATAATTTATACTATACCGAGTTTGCATATATTGGCTTCACTTTCGTCTGTGTCCCAAGACAATTAGACATTTAATCCATCAACAAAAACATGATGGCAGACAGACCATGAGCATGTTGATACGAACATTAGACATGGAGCATGCTACCGTTGAAGGATAATTATAAATTATGGCTTCATTGATTTCATTCCCCTTGCCACGTTTTAAATAGTCACGTACAATTGGCAGCACCTAATGTCAAGGCCATTAATTACAAGCCTTACTAATCATATTAGTAAAATTGAATTGTCAAGCAGATTGCTTTTTCACGAGCTATTCATGCAACGCTTAGTGTCAAGTGCAAAGTGTTGCTAATCCTCTGTGTGGCCAAGTTTCAAAACATTGGAAGAATGAAAGGAAGACAAATGTCCCTAGAAATGAAATGGAATAGTTTATATACAGTACGTGTACATGTACTTTTGCCTGGTTATTTTCGTTAGTAGTGCAGTGCCAAAAATTCTTCCAACGTAGGTCAAAGGCGACATATTTTGTATTAAGTTTTTCGGAAACTAGCCAAACAAGAGTTCTGAAAATAGCATAAACTACCCTTCAAACTGTTGACATTCATGCGAGAATGGTTTTTATTCCAGTTTTTTTTTATAGAAGTCAACGGGTTGAGTCAGCTGAATTTGGCATACAGATGCATGTGATTAGCATTCAACCTGCCTTTTGCTGAAGCGCCTTTGAGTCTCAACTATTGAACCTTGGCTTGTCATGTCACATTACAATGGTTAATGGTGTTAATTAATTGCTTGATCTATTATAATTTTTGGAAGATTGGAAAATGGTGCTCAAAATTCGCCTGTGAACATCCGTTTAAGCATTTGTCAAAGAAATAACATGTAACAACAGATTTAATTATCCATACGGATATGGGATATGGAAAAGTACACTATTACTTTACTAATGGTACTTCATAGTATCTATTCTTTATATAATTGCAATTCTGGTAACTTATTTAGCGAAATATTGATTAAATTATTAGTTATTTAGTGTATACATGTAAAATCAATTCATGGAAGGCAGAATGCTTTATCTTCTTAAATTATTAACAGTCAGGTGCTTTGAATTAGTTCATACAGATGTTACCATTTTTAGCAGGGATTTCGATCTACATGCATAGAAAATTCTCCCAAAATTTCAAAACTTTTGAATATACAAGAATAGCACAAGATTTTTTTAAAGCAACGAAAAGGTCCACATTATGCACATTGGGTAGCTAGGCCTACGTTTTTCAGCTGTTTTATCTGGAACTGTGCCCTATGGGCTAAATTTGGCCCGTGGGCCACATTCACAAGACGCATTCTTATACATGTAGGCTATAATGCATAAATAACAATCATTTTTCTGTTTGATTTTGGAGTTTTCCAGCATTTCACAGGTATGACTGTACGAAACTAGTTTAAAACTTATTATCATAAATATTAAAAGTTAAGGCTATTACATTTTGATTCAAACATTTCATCTTTGAATAACTGTTGGACTCATTCGTGTATTTTCAAAAATAAATTCCTGCTGGAAAACAAACAAGCTTTTAACTCAGAAAGCTAAATATAGGTGTGGCTTAATTAAAGCAACGGCACAAAAACACATGTTAGTTTCAAAGCTGTCATTATTTTAGTAAAAATTCACAGTTAAACATTACGTCTTAGTTGCTTACCAGAAAAATTCCACTGTGGTGTGCAGTGAGAAAAGTAATTTTGGCTTGTTTAACTCTGGTAACGATCGTCAGATGGTTTCATGACGACTTTTTGCATCGCTAGGGTTTTAATATTTCATTAAATTTACAAAAACAAAATCAATGCCTGTTCCCTTAGGCCCTTTTTGGTTGCTTTAAACGATCATTTAGGGTTTCAAGTTTTTGCGAGACTAATTCAGAATAGGATCATGGCAGAAGGAACAAATTATGTACAAGGATTTTTTTTTTTGCTATATAAACTATAGTGTATCCTGAAAGTTTCATGAACTAACGTTTCTCAATGGTAGAAAATTTGCATTATTTGTGTAGCATAATTGCAATAAAAGATTAGCAATTGAAAACAAACTTTAATATTAATGCATAGAAACTGAGCTTTAAGGAAAACATCTAAACTTTAAAACTAAAGTCTAATTAAGACACTGACCAAACTAGGCTGTTGCCGCGCGTTTGGCTAGCCTCAAACAAAGCATCGAATTGGATTTAAATTCTAGAATTTTAAAATTTGCATATTAATATCTCGTGCGAAATTTTTTTTAATTAAAAGCCTTGTTTGAGGCTAGCCAAACGCGCGTTTTCAGCCTAGTGTGGCCCGATGCTATAGCATGGGAGTCCAATCCATGGCCCACAGAAATTATATATTTAATGTATATCTTATTGAAGAATTTCAATTGCTTTTTTTTATATAAAGTAAATTACATATTAAAATTACTAGAAGAGTCAAAGTGGAATTCCAATGGAAATAATTTTTTCTTTATTTTAGATTTAGCTAATTGCTCCATAGACTAAACACTGTAGAACTTTTAAATACAAACTTACTTTAAAACAATCGAAAGTCAAATATGCATTTATTTACATTAGCATATCATACTGTATGCATAAGAAAAAATCAAAAATATTGGAAACCAAACTTTGAAATTGATGATATCCTTTCATCACAACAAACAAATGAACAAAAAAGTATATTCCTACCTACTGTACATCAAGCCTTTGTTAATACATGTATTGAAATTGTCATTGATTCTCAGATTTAATCTCGATTACTTCATAGTCTAGACAAAGTTAAATTGCAGTTAACTTCCGCATACATTTAATCATAGCATTATTGCCTTCTCTAGTTGACATTGTTTTAAGTATACAGGTTTAAGCCAAATGTCAAAAGTTATATAGCATACATATTGTAAACGGTCCTTATCTTGGAATATGAAACTCCTAATGCACTTGAAAACTTAATATTAGCATTTGCACGCTCTCTAGTGAATGATGGTTAATGTTTGACTTTCAAACGTCCTAATGGCAAGATGAGATTTAATTTACAAAGGGTAAAAATGATGAATTAATTGATTTTATGTGTGCGAATTAAGCAATGTCAGTTATGAGGCCGTTTATCGCATGATAAACACATTAGCCATAACGAATTTAATGAGGTCACGTACTTCACCACATTGATCAATTCTGAAGGCATTGAAATTGTACTTATACATGTATAAAGTTTTCAACTTGCAAAGCCTTGAATACCATTTCTGACGTTAACTTTTGCAAACTTGTTAACATTAGGACATGGTGTATGCTCCTGTCAATGTGCTTCAATTAATGTATTATGAATAGAATATCTTCCAAAATATGTAAGTTGACATGCTTGCATGGAAGCATAATCTGGACTCTAAACGATTTTTATTGATCGGATCTTTAACCCTCCATTAAAATATATCTGCCTTTGTTGAAGCATTCAACATTCATAAATTATTGTGAGAGGATTCATTCCGCAAGGGATAATTCCACTAAATTTAAACGATTTTCATGGGTATATTTTAAGCTAATACTCTCATCATATATCAGAGTTCGTAGAATAAACGAAATGTTCAACTTCCCTGTCTTTTCCAGTTTTTAGAACAATTTTTCATTACCATCACATACATTTTAATCTACATTTTATAATACACCGTAATCAGAGAAAGAATATACATGATGTACCTATGGGATACAAATGATTTACAATTATATGTGTCCCTTATGGGTACATTTATAGATTGCATGTGAACAGAATATGGTACAGTAAAATTTTATACACTGCAAATCAAAACATTTTCAATTTAGATGCTTGAATTGCCTTAAGATGTTTTGGTGAGCCATAAAGTATGCTACTTGCGGGCAGAGTGCTATTTTCAGGTTCAACTAAAGTGGAGATCATATACACACCCATGTCGACTGTAAAGGTTTGCTACTTAAACGTATTGCTCTATAGAGCCAGTATAACCCATACAAATATCAGTGGAAATTATAGTTTCATCATTATACTACTCTGATAAATCTGAACTGTTTGACTGACATGTACTAATATAATATCATACTGATATCAGTGTCCCAATTAAAAGTTTAAAACTTATTACTAATCCCTGGTCGAAATAAATATACTGATATCAGTAAATTCAATAGTGATATTAGTATACACAAACTGATAACAGTCTGAGTTATACTGGTATCAGTACAGCATAGTGACATCAGTATAGACAATGTTTGACTGATGCCAGTATAACCCATACCAATATCAGTATGAGCTAGACTTTCATTAGTATAGTCATACTGGTATTGGTTAGTTATACTAGTATCAGTACACCATAGTGATATCAGTAGGCAATGTTTAACTGATGTCAGTATGGTATAATGCAATCAGTATGGTATATTGGCATCACTATATATACTGATGTTTATATGGTATACTGACAACAGTATAATATCATAACTGATATCAGTGTCCCAATTATCAGTATACTGGTATCATTACAGATATTGATATCAGTATGGTATATTGGCATCACTATAGATACTGATGTATAAATGGTATACTGACAACAGTATAATATCATACTGATATCAGTGCCCCAATTATCAGTATAAAACTGATTACTGATATATTAGAATATTTATTTCGCTAAGAGATATCAGTATATTTATTTCGCCCGGGGCAGTGTAGATGCAGGGCTGACTGATTGTGCTTTCTTTTATATGTTTATGATACAGTAAAACCTGTGAATAGCACAATCCAATGTTACCAAACCAAAAGCTGTGTTTTTTGCAGGGATTTGCTATTTAAAGGTGTACTTTTGTAGTACAAAATCTATCTGTACCAAGTGGGAGTTACATTACATGTGTGTATCGCAATTTATAGGTTCGCTATTCACAGGTTTCCCTCCATAACTAATAACTGGCAATGTGAAAGCAAACGCAATGTGTATTTGAAAACCATGTATATTTAAAACATAAATTTTGAAAAAAGGCCAAATTCAAAAGGGGATTTTTCAAGAGGCTCTTACATCGTATTCAAATTGCCATTTCAAGGAAGCGGTGTAGCGCAATGTTTACATCTCAAAAGTGCTCATCAGATTGCTGTAATTCATGCATCCTCCAATCAACCACGTGAGTAAGCATTACACGCTCCAAATACAGAACCACTTGGAGCGAAACATTGCCTGTCCAAGAACAGTACAAGGAAGTACCAGATTTTTTCTGCTAAGGGAGCACAGCTTCACTTTGAGAATATATCATCAGGCATCACTTTGACATCAGACCGATGAAAGTATCCATATTTCATGACAACCTCCGAATGGGGTGTTTAAAGGATTTACAGACCTGTCATCGACGTTACACAGCTTCTAAAATATATATTTTTAGTAAAACTACAAATGTAAACAAAACCTCCATTTTGGGCAACTTTAAATATGGAGTTGCTTTAGAAAAGTCAACTGACCTATGTCAAATGGAAGCGGATAAAATAAATATAAATCGATATCGATCGTAAGGTGATTGACCCATGCAAAAAAAAACATGGGGCAGTTACTTCAAAATATCCTATCAAAAACTGCATGCATAATATGACAACTTATGTTAAAGTTGTACTATTTACAGCATGAGCATGTAAGGTCAATTTTTTTTACCTCATGGGATTTTATTAGAAACTGTTTTCAGTATATGCAAATTTAAGACGAGCAATCCCAAATCAATTAATTTGGAAAAAAGTCAATTCAAGGGCTGATTATTCCATCTTCATCATACTTTATTTTGAAACCACTTAGCAAACTCAGGCAAAAAATGCCATTTACATGTATGAATTTGATGATTATGAACAGGCATTAAACTACTGATGCAAACACATTTAAGTAACCTACATTTATTATGTGTTTTAAGCCATTAATCACGCACTATAATTTCTTAAAAATGCAATGGAAGACAAAAATAATAATATGTATGCAAATAAATGGCCTTATCGGATTAGCATGTGTATTTAATGAAACAAATGAGCAAAAGTTAAAATTGACTGCATTCATATAAATACGTCCCACCAGATAGTCCTTAGGGAACATTGTATACAAAACCAGATAAACATGTTCTTATGTTTACATTGACGTAACTATTTTTCTACCATCTACATGTATGTTATGTCAAAAAAACTGTGCTTTTAAAATCTTTGCGAGCTATTCAAAGTAAATGCAGTTAAGATAGGTTTACAAACAACACTTTCGTTTTCCAGTATTGATGTTTGTTTACTTGGATGAGTGTTTACCATCTTTTGAACGAATACATGTTTGAATTGCCATCAAATTTACCTGACCTAAATCACTTTAAAATAATATTTGAATGTGACAAATTTCAAGCGGTCTCTCAGAGACAAATTATGAGAATAATGAGATTATGAAACATGCTGATGTGACTAGTTAGACTAGTATGATACAAGCAAAAGGATCAAATGAGACCTCAATGAAACGAATTTTATTCTATGAGATATTATAACTTGACAATTAGGAGTCTATTATGCGATCCTACACTACTAAGTGTGACTAAGTGTAATTTTAAATTGGGATAACAATTAGATGTTCCATATAATCTCATGAATTAAGGTGTATCATGAAATAATATTTTTCACCTAATAAAACTAATACTGGCAAACAGATGCAATATAGCACAAATATAATATTGGAATTAGTTGAATTTTCGTGTTAAACAGTAGGCCTACTTTGTCTGATATCCAGTATAGAGTTTATTAAAATTCAAAATAATCTTAAGTGATCAGCATAAATTTATTTAAGTTCCAAAATCTGAAATGTTTTAAACTCATTTTTAATTTAATGTTTTTTTGACATATTGGAGTTTATAATAATGTCACATTATTGTTCACAGACTGTTACATTTTAAAAGCCATTTTCTTCTTAACTTATAAGCATAAATAATTTTTAAAAAATTGCTCAATATCCAAATGCATCCAGCTGACTATTTCATTTAATCAAATTTAACAGCATAAACTTATAATTACATAAGCTTATATTTAAAACTGGGATTTCATCGATAAAACACTAGCTGCGCCTCCTAGCACCAAATGAAGATACCACGTCTCAAAAAAAATTATTTAAAAAATAACTGGAGGAAAATACATTTTTAAAAATTGGCAGCTGGATGCATCAAAACGTAATAAATATTGAGCAATTTTTTCATTAATTTATTTTTATAAGTAATGGAGAAAATGGCTTTTAAATTGAACATTATAAGGATAGGGCTTTCTCCAGAGGGTATAAATGAACCTTAAAACTCTCATGATTTTATATTTGGAAAAAGATAACTTATCATAGAGATTGCAATGGGTGATGATGTCTATTAAACGTAATGTTCAAAAATAAAATAGAGAGATAAATATTATAGAGAATACTAGCTGGCGTAACGCAGCTTAGATTCAATATGTATATACATATACAGTATAGTGTTAAACTCGCAATTTCTATGCCAACGTTTGGCAAGATAACGTCGTCGGTCGATAAAAATAAATGTGAATGAAACATTCAACTCCTCTATCGAAATCCTAGTTTGGTGTAAGTTGAAGTGTTGTGCTCTTATCACAAAAATCGAGTGAAAATTTAAATGTCAGTATTGTAAGCTTGGATTCTATTCATAGTAATAAATGAAAAGGTGCCAAGGTGAACTACAATTTGATCAGTTTGGGGAACAGACGCAAACCAGAATTTCCAGAGATCTGGTGCATATTAAGAGGAAATAAAATCCTATGCGCCATGCACTGCGGCATTACTTTCCATATGATTTGTAGTCTAGCTTTATTCATATTCCTAAGTGTTCTGGGAGGAATTTCTCATAACATTTCAGTATTTCTGTGCAGATTTTGACTAAACAAGGCACATCCCTTGCAAAATAAAAATTGCAAATATATTTTTTGGTGGAAACATGCACGATTCCTTCCATAAATTATTAACCCGAGTCCCCAGAATAACCCTTTCCGAAAGGGTTTACAAAAGATTAAGATTATTCATGTGGGAATGACTCAAGTTTTGACATGAATAGCGGAAGAGCTTTTCTGATTATCCTGATGCTTTTTTTTTGGGGGGGGATGCTGAATCTCTTGTCACAACTTCCTATATCTTGACAATTAGAAGATCATCAATCAGCTACTTGTTATAGGTTTGTGACAAGGTAGTTCCAATAAAGGAAGATGAAGGATGAAATGAGGCAATCCATTATGACCCAAATCGACCAGCTGCCACATGTAGGTGACCAGTTCAGGAAGTCTCCAGAAGTGATCAATACATCTTATTTGTCAATTTGTAGCGATCGATGACCTGTACAAAGAGTCTTCCAACTGCATTCGTTATGCACGATTTGTGATACCATTGTACTAGTTTAGGGAATGATCACTGGATAATTAGGCCTAATGCAATCGAGATATAAAATGCAATTGCTGCTGCTAGCACGAAGATCGTAATAAGGTGTATGACCGTGTCAATCAGCATTATTATTTATAGTATAGACATTCACGAAAATGATTTTATAATCCCTTGACAGGGTAACATTGATCGAGCTTCTATAGGATACAGAAAATCTACCATGGTGCAAATACTGGCGTTAAAATGGCTCTTCCTTATTGTATACGATTTTTTTGATTTTCCTGGCAATAATCCATTTTTTCCGTGTCATGACAGTATCAGCTTAAGAGGATGATAAAGTGAAATTGCACCACTTCTAAAAGACAAATAAGAGATTACTAAAATGTATGTACAGTATCTGTATACAATTGTATAAAGAAGAAAAATATGTATGTATGTGGCGATACTTTATTTCGCAAAAACTTTTGATCCACTCAACCAATTGCTCCCAAATTTTCCATGAATACTTTTCCACAGCTGAAAAACAACATAGGGTAGTCTGCCATTTCAAAATATTAACCCTTCCCTCAACATTTACCCCTTTAATATTCTCGCGTTAGAAATATGCTTATCTGTGCAATGCATTGTGGGTACATCATCCGCAGGCATGTGCTCAAGATCTAGCATTGTTGATATAAAAACTTTTGTTCTAAAGCTTGTTTCATAGACGTTATGTGCATAATAAAGTGGACAAACAATCTCGTTTCATAATGAGAATAGTATTTTACCTTCAGGTGCTATGGCAAGAACAACTGCTAAAATTGTTTGAAGATAATGTATGCTTATAAATTAATCAAGAAGATTCTTTGAGCCTAGCTGTTGGATGCAAACGACATTAGATATTAAATTAAGTTATCAAATTAATTTTTCAAGGATGCTTTTTTTAAATATTTATAAGACGCTACATAAATCAAAGTTAAGAATTAAAAGTTTCAGCTAATTTTCTAAACTAATCCCAAACTGCAAAAGTGTACACAGCACTACCTTTCCGTGTATACCATGGTATAAAATAGGCAGATAGGCCAGCATTCAAATGAAGTTGTCACTTATATCATCATAAACATGCAGTCGTGTTTGCTATAAAATTATTATTAGCTGTGTTAAATATTTGTATTACAGTAATATTAACAGCATATTTTACTTCATGATAATAATTAATTAACAAGCATGGTTTATACAGTGTGTCGAAAAACCATATGTCTATTATTCGGATATCACAGTAATAACATTATTATGTTGTATTAAACTATAATGATGCAGAAATCTTTAATATACATGTAAATCACATTTGTTTATTTTACAGACTTTAGTTAAACTTACTGATTACCGTCCATACATTCTGTATATTTCAACAAACTAAATAATTAATGAACTCCTAATTCTAAGAATTACCAATATAGAAAGACTTCTTGTTCATACTCGAATATATTGCATAAAACATTTTCTCGTACTTATTTACACAAGCTAGTCACATGCAGCTTCAAAAGTTCAAATTCACAACAGCATATGATATGAAAAGCAATAAAAACTACAAACGACCAAAGTCTAATCTGCCTATACTTGTATAAATGTATACGGTTTTATAAAGTATAGGTTCAACTAATATAAACTGCTTTAAGCAAATCCTTTGATTACACATGGTATTAAAATTATTGATTAAAGCATAAATTTTCTAAGCTATACGGGTCTAAAGTAGAACATACATAAAGCTTTGTTTTCTTACTTGCAAGGTTTTTGTAATTATAAGTTAGGAATACATGTTTGTCTCATTTTGTATTGTTTGCCTGTCGATTTGATAACAAAAGTAAATGACTTAGGTCGTTTTAAACATGAATATCAACAACTTCATTGTTGATTCCGAATACATCAAAGATATAGGGTAAAAGTGCAATCCTTTGAAAATTGCTTGCAAGGATAGCATGATGATATATAAAAATAGCATTGGGAATTGGTATTCCATCTTGTTCAGCTATAATTTTGATAGATAATACAAGACAAAATTGACTATTATTAGTCGATATAGCAATTGGAATTGCTGTTGTGGCAGATTTCACATAAAAAACCCTCTTTCTAAAGCCCTGTCTATCATAATCAATGTGTACTTTTTTTTCTTGATACCCATATTTCAAACGCTAGCAGTTTCGAGTGCTTTCTTTTTCAACGAGTATTTCGTTTGCTAAGAAAATGCATACACAATCGATAACCTTGGTATTTCGTCAATAGGAAGCATTCACGCTGTAAATGATTGCTGTAACAATGAACTGCAACCCTCGTTTTCAAATCATTTAAAACGATTATATCAAATACAAGGGGTTCCTGTCCTTCATGACCTTAAATTACCCTGAGTATTTCGGTATATTTTGCCGACAAAGTGATTAAAAATGTACTCGAATGCTCAATAACAATCTATTTATAACGGATGGTTCTTTGTCCTTTTGCAAAATAAAATCCATATATAGGTTTCTGTATGTTATTTTATATGGAAAACACTTGATATTGCTCTAACCAATAGGCCACTAGAGGTGGGCTGCAGGAGATTAATTGTATCATGAACAAAAATTAGCTGTCTATATAGTATCTTAAAATTAGAAACATATATAGTTTGCTGTGATAAATTTGGTGTAATTTTTGTTAATAGAGGTTGAAAAACAGTCTTAAATGATAAAGTAGACGAATAAATCAATTTTATAAGCTGAGGCTGCTATAGCAGGTTTATACTTGCCTAATCAAGAGGATCTTCAATCACATGTGTATAGTATACAAACAATTGCCTAAAAGTCGGCTCTCGATATAATGAATGCCAAAGTGATGGGGCATTTGTTCGTTATATCAAGCGTTGCCATACAGAGACCTGTTTTTACACATTTTTTCGCTCCTATAGGAGCGAAAGCTACTTATATATAAGTAGCTTTCATGGCTTTTTATGACACCTAGCAGATTTTACCAACTGATATAGCACTTTTTTTACCCCAAAAGTACTTCTGTCTTCTATTGAGCACCAGAAATAAAATTGTACAATTTTTGCAAAATGCTGGAGAGAAAGCTGCTCAATTGCAGAATTTGTTTTACAGTATTTTGAGTACACTATAAATAAACGTATAAATATTAACTTTTAAAAGCAATCCTTAAAATCACGAATCTCATAATACAACAGGATGTTCTTTGTTTCTTACCTACGACATTAAATTGATGTTCGTTATACAAACAGTCATTTAATATTGTGGGATAGTGAAGGGACAGTCCGACCCATTCGTTATATCAAGCAGTTCGTTACACAGAGCGTTCGTTATACTTAAAGATTATTGCATGAGAGGTATAATCAACTTGGTCGGGAGCCGTCTGTATTACATTAACATGAAATATTTTTTGCAATTCTATTTAACATTAAGTCCCAGGCCACACTAGGCTGGAAACGCACGTTTGGCTAGCCTCAAACAAGTCTTTTAATTAAAAAAGAACTTTCGCACGAAATATTAATGTGCAAATATTATAATTCTAGAATTTAAATTAAATTCCATGCCCTGTTTGAGACTAGTCAAACGCGCGGAAACAGCCTAGTGTGGCATGGAGCTAAAAGTTGAAATAGGGTCGCTTCTCCGCAGTACACTTAAGTAAGCAGTGTTTGCCACCCTATATAGGCCCCATAAACAATCAAGGCCTTATATAGGAACATAACATCAAATGGAATAAACAAGAAAAAACGTTTCAGCGACATAATGAAATGAGAAATGTACGTGACTTTATTGGCTATGACAATGGACAACTTGTTTTCGAGGGTTTACTGCATAATAGGCCTACATCTTTTTTTCTTCCTTCCAGATCTTGATTAAGGCTAATGCAGCTGGTTCTATCTTTAAAGATACACCGCAATGTAACAAGTTGGGAATCGTCATCAAATAAAAGCTCCTAATACGATATATCATTCCGGAAGCCAAAATTAAATTAAATTCTTCAAAAATTTAATCACGAAGGCACCGATGGACTTCATCCTGATTGAATACCATGAAATACGAAAACATAACATGCTCAGTAATAAAATCTAGAAATTTTCAGGCGTCTATCGACATCGTAACCACGTCTTTCATCGGATAAATATACATGTGGATATTTGTACATGTTTACCAAATTTCGTAGGCATATATGACAGTAGGCGTGTGTGTTTATTGACGCCTTATTAATGACGTCAAGAACGTTTACAAAACCCAACTTGTTCAGAGGCAAATAAATCAATAAAAACGTGCTACAAGCATCCAATTTTCACCGGCTATTTTTGACACAAAATTACACAACATTTTTCAAAGTTGGCAACAAGTTTCTCTAATCAATTATATTGGCAGATCCTTGATTTTTTTTTTATTTCGCTTTAAAAACTTAAACATTGTTACATGCTGTCAAAACTTCAGCATTTTCTGTCAGAAAAATATAATTGGCAGTTGAAATTTTCCAATAATTACGTTGTTAATTAAAAGCACTTTATAATTCAATTTCGAACGCATGTGACGGAAAATGATTTATACCAACCTATTTCTTCTTAAATATATGTGAACTTTTTATCGGCATTCAACACTTTAAAAATGTATTTACCGTAGAAAGTGCATAATCAGAACAAACCAACAATTAACCTAATATTTGTGTAGTTGAAGTGAAACATTAATTGAAACAAACTGTAGTAAAGAAATTTCATTGGATGCCAAAAGTTTATGGGATAAATTAGTCTGTGTTTCCCTAAGTAATAATGTTTTCAGTCGTATTTGTTTAATTAAGCTTAAGGCTACGATTGCTTAAGCCATTGCCATTGTCAAGGACAAGGCAGCAATGTCTGGTGCCAAGATTTTAGCAATAACATAAATACTCCGTTTACAAGGAATCGATAGTAGACTGTAATTTTATCCAATAAAACGACTGCCATGGTCAAACGCTAAATATACACAAGTACTAAACCCACTGTACCGTTCAATAAAAAATCTTTTGTGATTCTTATCCACTGCAAGAAACAAAGTTGGTAAAGTTTTTATTTAAAACAAATTGACTTTTTGAAGGACAACAGTGAAGTTCAGTTGGTTTGATGCCAGGGTTTTATACTGTAAAACAATAATCTAAGAATAAAACAACTGAAGGCAATAAATAAGTTAAACTATATATTGCCAATGCTATTACCGAAGAATAAAACTCAATGAAAGTTTACGAATATTGTAGAGGAAAAAGTTGCTTTTTCCAAAAAGGGAACTTGTGCACTAGCTTTTATTGATATATTGATCCAAAGTAAATTCGAAAAATATTATATTATAATGATCTTATTATTTTTTTTTACAGCAGTTTTTTTGCTTTACATCATAATGTTAAAATATTGCTGACTCATGTATTCAGCAATTCAGGCTATCAAGCCTTTCGACGATCTAGTGCAATTTAACAAACTTATAAAAAATGACGATTGCTACATGTACAGTAGGAACCCATATTTTTTTTTTAAAAATTCAATATCATTTGTTATACAAAAACTCGTTGCTTTAAAAACCATACTGGTGAATAATGTCAATGAGGTTCTTAGGCTGGAGTTCATAGTCGTATAAGTAGTACTTATTTGTATACTTTTAACACACAAGTAGTGCTTATTCGACGACTATGAATTCCGGCCTTAGTAGCATTTGCTTTAAGATGGTTGCATACCAGAATAAGTCTTTTTTTATAAATTATTTTTAATATAATTTTGGAAACTGATAGGAACAAATGAAATGTACGAGAACCTAGCATAAATATTCTATTATTTGCTTAATTTTTTTGTTTATGTATATGTATACAGTATTTCATTTCATGGAAATATGTCCGTAAAGATTATAATTGTAGAGGGTTTGGTAAACTTTACGGACATGTTTTCATGAAATGTAATATACATATACATATCCAAAATATTTAAACAAAAAGAATATTTATGCTAGGTCCTCGTACATTTCATTTGTACCTATCAGTTTCCAAAATTCAATAAAAAAATAATTTAGAAAAAAAAGGCTTATTCTGGCATTATGTATACCCTCTTAAAGCATGCAATCAACTATATCGTTATATACATGTATATGCATCTTTCTGGATATATAACCTGTTGAAACGGAAGCCCAAGTGCTCTTACTCATACCGATGTGACGTCAATAATTGACGTCTGTAATGTCCAAATTTAATGCCACAAGCAAAGATTTGACAATAACGATAAAAGAGATTCGAATACAGGTGGCTGACTTACTCACCTTTGCCCGTTAAGCTTTTGTGGTCAATCAGACAAAGCCAATGTAGAGATCAAAGGGAAAGATAATAGATATTTTCATTATTAATCACAAAATTCCATTAATATTTATCATTGGATATCCGTTAAACCGCAATGGTATCAAGTAGAAGTGAGTTTGATTAATTATTTACTGCATTCGTTTAATCTGCAATAGAGAAGGTACACGTACCTAGGGAAGACTTAATTAATGCATATGTATCTCCTAGTGGCTGTGTGGTTAGTTTTATTATATTTTTCAATTAATTGTTATACAAACAATGAATATTCATCATTTTTATTAAATGTATTTATCTACAAGTACAACACATGATATTTTCTATTCACCTTCCAGACGTTTTTAAATTAGAAAAACGACTGACTACAATGTAAATATTTTCAGTATTCATTTAAAGTGGTGTTCATAGATTTTTTAAGTTCTAAGTTTAGAAAACTATAACCCCAAGCTATCCATTTTTAACTTTGGAAATCATTTATAAAAAGTACGAATAAAACGATATTTACATATGTACATACAGAAGTAAATATCATTAAAATATTGTAATAAAGAAAAGTAAACATCATTAATAGACATACATGTACATGTATTTATCATTAACATCAAATATAAATAATTTAATCAAAAATTCAATTTATCGTATGTACTTTATTAATAACATTTGAACGTTTACAAAATTAATTCAAATATAATTTGAGTATAACCAAAATTAAAGC
The DNA here is from genome assembly GCA_034698905.1 of Xestoiulus laeticollis. Lineage (NCBI taxonomy): Eukaryota > Metazoa > Arthropoda > Diplopoda > Julida > Julidae > Xestoiulus > Xestoiulus laeticollis. The sequence goes on from JAQGCC010000359.1 coordinate 24,276, forward strand.
TTACAAAATAGTACCAAACACGTACAACGATTTTTCTGAGATTTCATCTCCATTTTCTGAGTGTCAAATTGTGACACAATTATTTACAATTTTAAAGTGTATCTGAAATATTTTTATGTTTTTTCCATCCAAAAATCTGCTATCAAAACGCATAAAATATTTGTATTTGGTACTAAATTTGAGTTAAAATTTAATAATTACATTAGCATATTTCACTGGTGATATTTTGTTACATTTTGAAACTTAGAAATACATGAACAACAAAAATTTAAACTTTAAAATTTTACTTCATTATAGAATAATTGTTTTCTCAATATTGGTATAGATGACAAATACTTTCTCCAGTTTTAGATAAATGGCTTCACTACTTTTATATAAGTTTTAAATTTGCAGGATTTTTTTCAGTTAAAACATTTAATAAATACATTTACATGTAAGTCAATATCAAACTTGTATTTCTGTGTCCATTAACATGCATGTACACTGTTGTTGTTATTACATGAATGTTTTATATTTCATAAATCCGGATACAACGAAGTCCGGATGTAACGTTCTCATTTTTAGATCCCTTTTTGAATCCCTTTAAAAAACCCTAATTGAAGATCGTTATAAGCGAATTTCATAGTTAATTTTTATAAAATACCGCGTATTATCATTTAGTTATAAAATACAATTCGGCCAAATGTACTGAAACGCATAATAAAGAAATATAGTAAGGAAGAGAAACTGAACAAATCTGACACTATGATTGACATTGTTTTCTTCTGGACGATTTTGTCCCATTGGTTATATATACGGTTGGTTTGCAAACCCATCTTTTCCTTGATTTATATATTTTCATTGTATTAGATTTGAAACTATCAGAACTGCACGTGCAATGTACTGTACGTCCCATGAAAGGGCCAATCAATATTCGCTTCAATACTAATGTCAATTTGACCGTGCTCACGCACATGTTGGATTTGTTCCAATGAAATTGCATTGTAAAAATGTGCACGCACTTTCAACCCAGCTTTTGCTCGAAAATTCAAGTAAAAGCTTAGAAAGGTTACTAAGATTGGGTTTACTGTTCGACCTTTTGGATGATTAAAGCAAAATTTTGGATCTTTGTTATTCTAGGCACGCAGCATTTACAAAAATTTAAGTAAATCTAAAATTCATCACAACTTCCAAGAAAGCGGCTCTTACATGTATGTAACGACGTCTTGGACAAAGTGAATTTCAAGCAATATTATGCAAATACTGCATTTTATGTTTGTTGGTGCAATTAGATGCTTGTGTACGTGTCAGGAAATCTTATTATTCAGTCATATTTTACATGCACTTGTACATGTGCAGCTTTTTGTCACATTTTTAATGGGCGATTTTAAACCATTCTGAATAATTCGAGATGTGTAAAATCTGGTGCTTGAGTCAAATAAAACCAGATTTATTGTTAATTAGCGAGAAAGCATTTTTGTAATTAAATTGATAAAAATCATGTTATGTGAATTGGCTGTTTTAATAGAGGGATTGAGCACGCCTCCCTTAATGCTCCCTTAATGCTAACCACATTGACAGCACTGTATTTTTTTCCAATGCGTTCTTGTTAAGGTAATTCAGTTGACAGAGCATTAAGGAAGGCGCTCAATCCCTCTAATTTCCGGAAAATTTGCACGACAAACCAATAACATGATAACATGATGAACACGGCAACATAATAACATGATGAAATGGGTTATAACGCATTAAATAAAAATCAGATAATGCAAAATCGATCTATACATACATGTACAAATTGTGATGAACTTATTGTTCTTTACAATAATTTTAATTACAAGTGTAGGCCTACTTGTTTGATTGTATCTAGAACACATTGTTTCCGAGAAAACTGCTATAAAATGATTTCCCTGAAGTGTGCTACTTCAATGACTTTTTCCGTTTTTAAAAAATTTTCAATGATCATTCCGAAGACGAAAAATTCAGAAATTTTACAACGTTTGCCTTGTTGCTCAACGAAAATTATTTAAAATGATCTTCAAAATGATCCGCAAAATGATGTTAAAATTAGTTAAAAGGGAATTCCATACCGGTACATATATTTTTTAGGTGCTGCGAAAAGAAATATAGACTATATAATATTTGAGTTTAATTTCCCTGACTTTTACAAACTAAATATATTGAATATTTTAGGTCAATGCAATTTTCCTAACAATTTCAGATTTTCCAAGTCTGCATGAGGAACCCTGTATATAGTTAAGTTTCTCTAAACATTTCAAAATTTAGCAATTTGTTTTAGCATCCCTTATTCAATTTTGTACTTGATCTCAATGCTATGATACTCCAGCTGACCCCTGCAGTTTCCAATTCCTTAGTTATTTCATCAGAAACCAATAAAGACGGATTATTTAATTTTCATTTTATTGCATTCGTTCGGCATTCACATAGAGTGGGTTTGAAACAGCAGGTCATCATGAGATTCTATTACACTTCCGGTGCTCATAAATGCTAAATTAATATACATGTAGGCCTACATTAATTGCAATATTATGTTATGCAGTATGAGAGTCCCTCAGAACACCAGCAGGGGCGCTTTATTCCAACACCAACTTTACAAGAGTTAATGATTAAAACCTTAAAGAGGGTTGCATACCAGAATAAGCCTTTTTTTTCTAAATTATTTTTTTATTTAATTTTGGAAACTGTTAGGAACAAATGGAATGTACGAGGACCTAGCATATATATATTTTATTATTAGTTTAAATTTTTTGTTTATGTATATGTATATTCCATTTCAACGAAATATTTGTAGAGGGTCTGGTAAACTGTACAGACATATTTCCATGAAACGGAATATACATATACATAAGCAAAAAATGTTAACAAATAATAGAATATTTATGCTAGGTCCTCGTAAATTTCATTTGTTCCTAACAGTTTCCAAAATTAATTAAAAAAATAATTTAGAAAAAAAGGCTTATTCTGGTATGCAAAATGGAGCGTTCATTGGTTGTTTGTTTGCATGGATTTCTTTGATGTCCTTTTTATCCACCTTTCACGTATCTTAGAGAGCTGAAATTTTGTGTGAAGCTTAGTCAAGTTAACCAGTTGTCCCTATATAATTTTAGTGCAATTCTTTGAACAATTTCTGCCAAAATTTAGTATTTTTAAATGTAAAAAGAATGCATTTAAAATGACAACCTAGAACGTTGCCATGCTACGGAGCGATCGACTTGCGAGGTGTGATGACGTCAACTTTGACGTCTTTCAACCATGCAAGCCATCTTCCAATTGCTCCCCTTTGCGGGAGATTCTATAGTGGTCATGTGGGGTGGGTCAAAAGTTAACTTTATGCTACTACGTTCTGGCTAAGTTAAAAACCCGAAAAACGACCATTTTTGTACATATTATTTTCCAATTAATTGAGTCTTCTGGAATTCATACTGACCAAAGTTCCTCGTTATGAAATCTAGCATAACTTTTTAGAGAGGTTTTACTCAAATCAATCATTGAGACGAGTTGTGAAAGCCGCATCCGTCAGATGACGCTATAAAGCCTGTCTTAAAAGAACCCAAAGCCCAGAAAAAAATCCTTTATCAGACATGGGAAGAAGTGATAGTTTTCCGTTGAATGTAATCCGTAAGCCATTAATCCACTCTTTCTATGGTAGTCATCGATTTTCTTCTTTTTTATTTTAGGTAAAAACAATTCTATAGAGAATTGGAGAAAAAAACGACTTTGAAAAGCCCTGACTAGCTATCAGTTAATGTATAATCTAAGAACAGGAACTTGGTTTACCTCAGTTACACACCAAAAATCACTTTCCTTACATTGATAACAGATAAACAGATTCGTTCATGTACAACGTACTATACAGAGTGATCCAAAAGTCAAGGCAACCGGCCTACTTTTTCTTAAATCTAAGGTTAAAAACATGGTAAAGGCATCGATAAGAGCATGGATAACGTAATTGATACTCGATGCACCGGCAAATAGTGGAAGCACATGTCACAAACGAGGTGAAATTCCTCATTGGGACGAGATTGTACCATGTGCCTCCACTATTTGCAGGTGCATCGAGTATCACAGGTATGTTATCCATGCTATTATTGATGCCTTCACCATGTTTTTACATTAAATTTTAGTTAATGCGGATAAATTGAAAGTCATGTGTTCTTTATATCCACTAATGTTATTCAAGTTTTCCAGGTTTGTGGGAACCCTATCTGTGCGCATCGAGTATCACAGGTATGTTTTCCATGCTATTATCCATGCCTTCACTATGTTTGTACCCTAAGTTATTAAATTCTTGTTAATGCTGTTAAATCAAAAGTCATGTGTGCTTTATATCCACTGATGTTATTCAGGTTATCCAGGTTAGTGGGAACCCTGTCGAAATTATAAGGAATGTAATCTTCGAAGGAGGATTATTATCATTCACTATGCAATATTCATAGGCTTTTAATTAATAATGCTTCCTATAATGTCAGAACTGCCATTTAAAGGATATGATGTTAAGTTCATTAGCTCAGAATACTAAGGTTATTGTGGTACATGAATAATTGAAACCCACACTAACATTGTACATATGTGGATGAAAATAAATTATTATTATTATTATTATTATTATTGCATTCAAGTGTATCCATGGCATCGAATACATTGAGATTAATGATCTATTAAAAGTTATCTAGGCTATTAATAAAAGGCTGTTGTTCTCATTTAAGACGCCCATCTTTCGATTATTAAGAATGTATGGCCCCAAACAATATTCTTGATCTTAAACGAATCACTCCATCTTAATAAAGTGATGCATGTATCGAGAAAAATAATAAATAATTCAACAATTTATAAAAGTAGTAAGCCAATGATATGTGATTTAATTTAGACAGAAAAAACTGCAATGCAGTCCTAGCATCTAGAATCTCCAGAAACAGCAAAGATCTGGAACGGCATTAGCATCCCACTTCCGGTATTAGAAAACTCGTTTAGCCAGTCTTAAAGTGCGTCAGAGCTCTGAATAAATGGCCTACTAAGACATTTTCCTATTTCAAGAAGAAAACAGCATTTGAAAAATGCATCTATTCAGACCAATCTTACATAAGCATTAAACAGTTCACAGACAGCATCCTGTTGAACCATCACAAAGATTTTAAATTTATCAATGAAAAAAATGCAATTTTTTTGCCACATTCGAACAACAAAAAAATGCATTTCAGTGTAAAAACTAAAGTGTAATTAACCCAGTGAACTGCTTCCGTTTTTTCCTGAATTGGCAACCTCACGAAATAGACAATGAGATGACAGACATTCTGTCAAATCGCTAGGGAACAGCCAGAAAAGTGACGATGGACAGGAAAAAACAAGACCGTGTAGTTCTGTGGTGCTGATAAGTGACTTACAAAAAGGCGAGTACTAATTTCATCTAACTATTCGCCACTCCGAAATGTCATTCGTCATATTTCTTTGGCACGACCTGTACAAAAGCAAAGAATGCTCTCGTATTGGATTTGGACTGCTGTGATTTCACAGTTTTTACCGATCAATGGCAACTCTTCGTGTTCAATTAAATGGAAAAATGTATGATGGCTTGGGATTACTTATAACTATGCCTTTCTAAGAAGCTAATAAGATATAATTCAACATCATATTGAAAATACTTGTGACAGGTGCATCATTTTGTTATTAATATGCTTTGAACCACCTTTTGCTTTTAATTAGCCACAATCATTCCTGGAATAAACTTGTAAAAGTTTTGATCAAATCTTTAACAGAAGTTGCTTTAAGGTGGATTGGTACTAACTTTAGTTCCAAGGGGCAACTGATGCATTGTGTTCCAATAAAATAAGCTGTTTCATCACCATATATTGGACTGGGAGAGATGGGATGAGTCTCTATTTTTTCAAATTAAAAAATAATCATATCCGCAGTATTCATAACTGGCAGGATACCTCCCAGACCTGGAAATCTTGTAAATGTTAGGGAAAATTGATAAACCTGGACTAGTCACTGGGAAATGGGATTCATTGGCATTCAGAATGCCTTTTCACTTGTTTCTGGTTTGCACAAAAAAAAATTATCCTTTTAGATTGGGCGAGGTCACGCAATTTATCCTCTTGGCGTGCATGAGAGCATAAATCTTACATGGACTTTGTACAATTTGATTTCACTGATGACAAGCTTGAATTCATGACTGAAGTAATTATTGGGAATTAATCAAACTTGATAAACTTTATTAAAAAAAACCTACATTTTTTTACTGCACATACTGTACATGTGTATATCCAGAGAATTTTTTTCTATTATTTTCTGGTATTTTTATTTGTGAGAAAAACCCGGGGTCAACCAACATTCCTGAGACATACCCGGGGTCAACCAAAAGTCCTGTGACATACCCGGGGTCAATCTAAAGTCCTGTGACATACTCAGGGAAACCAGAATTCCTGAGAGATAACCCAAGGGTAAACCAAAATGAAACGAACCAAGGGGAAAAAATTCTCTGGGTATATACTGTATATCTCACATATCGCACGGGGGTGGCAAGCAATTTGTTATTTTCGTATCCAACTGCGCATGTTGACAAACTGGTGGCAACGATGAAAACTTGAAAAGGTCAACTTCATCTTGCAAGTGCGACATGCATTACAATTTCCACTACAAAATTGACTTATAAATTAAATGCTGTATGGATACGTAGGCACCGACAGATTCTTATTCCTTATCCTATACCTGCAATACGCATGCTAAGCAGCAAATAATTGATTTTTTTAACAGAATTTTGCATGCTTACTACATACAGTAGTGCAAGTGCCGAACACGTGAGTGTACGACTGAGTTGTGGTTTATAATAGCAGTTATTTTCGATTTAATGTGGTAATAATGGCAGCAACATAGGGCGGCAACAGCTGCCTCTACAGGATAAGTCAGTTGCATCATTAGCTGATAATGGCTAAGACGTCATTTTCACAAAGTCTTAAGAAATAACTGCAGGGTGTCAATTTATTAGCACGTATACATGTAGGTGAAATAGTTGTACTATAATCCACAAGGCATTAACACAGCTGATATTTTATTACATAAGAGCCCTTAAGGTGACTATTTTGAATTTCACTATAAAGCGCAGGATTACTTGTATTTAACATAAACGATTAACAAATTTTACAATTATGGGCACTTACCATCTAGTCTAACTAAAATTTCCTCGCAACGCATTTTTAGACCATTCTTGACCAAGAATATCCAACATGTATGATACGTTAATGCAAAAGTTCACATGACGGAATATTGTGAGACAGAACTACAAGGTAAACACTATAGGTCATCCTGACAGAGCTGTATCCAAATACTCAGTTTTTTTTTTCGGCCCGCACCAGCAGGTATCCACGACCTTTCATCCCGAATATTCTGACCCCGATCTAGATTGTGGCTACCTTTTTATCCTTCTTTGAAAGTCAGAGGCGCCACCTAAACTTTCCCAAAATTTTGGGAATGCTGATACCTGGGGTTCAGGTTTCTAAACCACAATAGCTTGGCATGGTTTGCTGGCCAAAGGTCGCCAACCTTGTCACGCTGTACCGTGACAGTTGACCCTATATTAGAGAGATTGAGCACGCCTCCCTTAATGCCCCGTCAACTGATTTACCTTAACGAGAACGCATTGGAAAAACATACAGTGCTGTCAATGTGGTTAGCATTAAGGGAGCATTAAGGGAGGCGTGCTCAATCCCTCTATTGCTCGATGTGGTCGTGACGTCAACATTGCCAGATACAGGCAATGAATATTGCCTAAATATGGCAATTTGACTTCAAGGCTACATCGAGCAACATAGGGCCACATAAAGCAACAGGCAATATGAGCCAAATAATAAATGAGCATGCTTAAAATATTTCATAGTGGCTCCATTAATTTCTCCACTAGGTTCAGCGAGCAGTGATTGAGCAATTAATTGCCTTAAAAATTGCCCGTATAAGAGCGCCTTAAGTATGCTATCATTTATCATTTTCCCCATATTGTTTGTTGCTTTATGTGGCCCTATGTTGCTCAATGTGGCCGTGACGTCAAAATTTCCAGATTTAGGAAATATTTATTGCCCGTACGTGAAAGAGCACCTACGATTAAATCAGGGTGGTTCAAAAATCAGTGTCACCCCACTCTTTTCTTACATGTTATATACAGTGAAACCTCCAAACAGTGATCACCTATGGGACCGTGAAAAAGTGGCCGCCCATCGGAGGTGGCTGCTGTTCGGAGGTTTAAAAATCCTATTGGGGGGAGTTCTGTTCCAACAAAACATGGCCGTCCTACGGAGGTTTCCCTTGTTCAGAGGACGTGGCCTTTAATAGAGGTTTCACTGTAGTTATGACAATTCTGTTGATGCGGTTAAATAGGACGTCATGTGTGTTCTATCCACTGATGTTCTTAGACTTTACTTACGATTATTATTTCGAGGACGAAATGTCAAATTAAGAAATGGAAGAGACTGGCCTGTTTGTATGAAATCAACTGTTCTAATATCCATTGGCAATCATTTAAAGTTGTTGCAATGTTTTTAAAAACATGCAGAGGGAAACGCTAAATGGTAACAACGCTGCAATACAGTGGTACACTGCGTGCAGTAAAGAAACTTGCATTACAGTTGTAATGTATGAGCTTATTGTATTTTGCCAATGGAAACGAAAAAAGTGAATTTGATACAAACAGACCATCCATTTCCTAATTTGAGTTTCCGAGAAACAATTGTCGCAGTTAAAATCTAGCATGAGTGGATAAAGCACATATGACTTTTCACATAAAGCGCACAGAATTTTCATGACTATAAGATTTAAGAAATAAAGTGTGGTGGCCCTGATTTTTTGACCATCCTATATGATAAGCAATTAAAAGTTCAACTACATGTAACCACTCTTCAGAGTATGCATTTCCACTAATATAAAAAGTGTTTTGGATTTATCTGATTGTTTGTTTCAGATGAAACTGTCTAATGTGATTGACAGCTGTTGGCAACATACTTTAGTATTTTTGCTAAGTGATGCCATAGCTTATTTTCTGCTGTCTATTAAATTGGTATTTTTATAAATTTTATCTTAACATCTCAAGGATGACGCACACTCTTTAGCATTTCACATACGAGTGTGCATAAAAAGTACATTAGGTATGATACATTTTCAAGAATATGTCAGGGTGCGTAGAAATAGAAAGGCTAGTCCTCGGATTTATCGATTTTTTTTAAAGTTACAGCACACAAATATTTTAATAAAACATAACTTTATGCAAGTATACTAATAAACTTGAATCATTTCCTTCCTTGTACATTTCTATAGACAGAAGGCGAAAAGCATAGTTATTTGCATTTTATGCAGAATAATTAAGTTTTGTAAAGTGAACAATAAGTAGTTTTCGAAAAAAAAATGATATTTTTTATATAAATACGGTAACATGTATTAAGTATCAGCGAATTTAATATTCTAAGCAAGCATTTTCCCACGTTAGAAATTTGAATAAAGAATCTAAAGAATTGAAATATACTGTCGTTTGATATATTAATAGAAGCAATGCTTTTAACTGAAAATGGTATTAGAAGTTACAGAATAAATGTATCTCAAAAGTTTCGAGTCATCATAGATTAGTTTTAATATAGTAAGAAAATGAGAAAAGCATTTGAAAATGAACAGTGTTTTTTTATACATCATTAGTATAAATGAAATGGGATATTAACTCTTTGGAAATTTCAATCTATATATGAAGAGGAACAATTTCAGTAATTCAATTCCATGAATAACAGATCGTTCTATATATATCAACTTGTAGTCAGGTATTCCCTTGAACATCGAATTGCACCAAATTATTAATGAGTTTTTTTAAGGAAGTCAGTAAGGAGCAGATAAAACTACAAAAAAAAACTTGGAATGGCTCATCAACAAGGGCGTATCGGAAAATCATTAATCTTATATGCTAGTAGCATTGAGAGAGACGCAATTTAGAAATGTACGTCATTTTCAGACGTGGTGGAAAAAAAACATTTTTTGGCAAACTTTCCAACACCCTTAATTAGCAAATGACATGCAAGAACATGTCATCGTATTTACACATCAAACAGAACGATCCCATCCAATAGACCACTTTATATAATAAAGTTTTCATTTTTCCCAAACCATAACAGTGACATTTTAACAACTACAGTAAAACCTGTTAAAGATAACTACCCACAAAATGGTAGAATTCGGTCACGTTCAGGTGGTCACTATACAGAGAATATTTATGAAGGAAAACATACATATAATCACAAAAATCAATTTATGAGAAGTGATAATGCAGAGATGGTCACCAGGTTTTGCTGTACATTTATATACTCCTAGTGCAAATTATTTTATGTAGATGTTCATGGGTTCTTACATGTATATAGCCACCCTTTCTACAACCCTTATTGTAAATTTTGAATTCAATAAAAAAATGCGAAAAACACAAAAGTAAAAAAATAAAACCGATAAATTGTTCTTCTATTAACCAAAAAAGATTCAATTTACTCATCCAAATATGCTAATGAGACTAACTTGACGTTGCATTTAAGAAACAGTTCATTTCTATAATTACACGCATTGCAAAGTCAATATTATAACGAAAAATAACAGAAGCAGCAATTATCCAAAAGTCGATATCATAATGAAAAATAACAGAAGCAGCAATTATCCAAAAGTCGATATTTTACTTTGAATTCATTGTCGTAATACCATTGACCTTTTTGTTGCAATTAGGAATAGAATTATTCAAGCACGTCTGTTTAAGTAGCCTACAATGAACTTCGACTTACCTTTTTTAATTTAGCTGTCTTTTAATTTGATGGGGGATAGTTAAGAGCTACAACTCGATGCATCGGTGTTTTATAACTCCTGATAACAGTCTTCAACGGTACTGATGAGCCGCGTGTTACCACAATTGAGCGAAATAGCAGCGTGCCAACACCACACGCAGACAACTGGTGAATGAGGAAGGTATAGAGGCTGCATTCGGCACTAAAAGAGAAAGCACTGCAATGGCAAATCTGAGCTTTATATAAACGCCTTCAAGTTGATACAGTGAAATTAATATCTGATACACAGACCACTGAAGCACTTAAAACAGCTGCGGTGTGAGAACTAAAATCTTAGCTTCATCTCCAACGGAGTTAATGAGCTTCATGGATATTAGGGAATTTGGGGAAACGTTATGCTATCACCTTTGCCTTTAAGAGGGTTGCATATCAGAATAAGTCTGTTTTTCTAAATTACTTAATTTAATTTTTAAAACTAATAGGAGCAAATGAAATGTACGATGACCAAGCATAAATATTCTATTATTTGTTTACATTTTTTGTTTATGTATATTTATATTTCATTTCAAGGAAATATATCGGTAAAATTTAAAATTGTAGAGGGGTCTGGTTAAATTTTACATACACATTTCCATGAAATGGAATATAGTAGTACTTACATAAACAAAAAATTTAAACAAATAATAAATTATTTATGCTAGGTCCTCGTTTATTCCATTTGTTCCTACAATTTCTAAAATTGTAGCACAAACAAAAAAAGCACAAAGTTGGTTACTTTATACAAATGGCAATTAAAGTAATTAAGCTATTCACATTTTTAAATTTGCATAAATAAGGCTAATCCCCAGAAATGTCATTGAAATAAACTTATTATCACTAAAACAAAATTACTAAAGTAAAATTTTATTCTAACCATAACGAATTAAAAAATTTAGTTTACATCTAGAAAAAATAAGGCGTTGCATTGGTTCTCTGTCATGAATATAACAATAAGTAGTTTTTTGAAGACCTAGCAAATTGAGTTTCCGTTTCCGTTTTAGGTTTGTTTTGTTGGCTTGTTTGCCAAGCATTGCTGAATAAAATGGAACGGATGCTGCGGAAAAACAATGATCAATAAAGAAATCTGAAAATAAAGTTGGCCATGCTAGAAACTGCAACATCTTAATTACTGTGATATTAGTGGATTACTTTAACAAAATTGCTAAATTCATTATGACTAAAAAAATGCCGAGAGAAAAAACAAAATTGTGCACCACATGATTAAATGCATTGTAATCAAAGGTACTCAAGTAAAAAAATTACCATGTCATTATCCTTAATATGTGATTGAATCAAGTGTGTGTTAGCATCAAGTGCGTGCTTGCATCAAGATTAATTAACCTTGATGCTAATTAAAGATTTAAGGTCGGTTCCATATTTTACAAAGTCTATAAAGGGATTTTTCTGCATACAAAAGTCACTGCCATTGCATTGAATCAATGATTTATTAGATTAAATCACACAAATGGCTGATGAAAAATTCTAGTATAACGTTTTTAATGAATTCGAAGCTATATAGCTTCTATAGGATTTTGACGGTCCGTTAGACTTCAATTACTAATTAAGGGGGGGATTTTTAAAGGTTACAGACTACTTCCTATCTTTTCTCTTTGATCTTCAGGGTGATTAAGCATGCAAAACTTAGTGTAGATAACGAACAGCAAATAAGTGAAGACAAATCGGAGCTGTTATTGATGTCATATACATGTATACACTTGTAGTTTTTCAGTATGTTTAATGCAGATAAATTTAATAACAACCAACCAGAAAGCATTGCACATTAATCAATCAACCGCGTTTTTACGTAAAAAACACTTGAAATGCATCATGCCTGGAAATACATGCACATGTACATGCATTGACAATGTGAATGCCAGATTTTCAGAGTTTTTAGTCTCTAGACTTTTAGAAGTTTTAGTCTCTAGATTTTCCAAATTTAGATGGAAATTGTTTATTCTCCTCGACTCCAGCCATCTCTTTTGATACTTTAGTGAATGACGTATTAATAATTTATAAAATTAAATTAAGCTCGGAATTACTTGTTGACTATATTCAGCATTTGTACATTTATTTTGTTGAACTCATTAATACATGGCACAAAATTACTGTTCATTAGATATATGTTCAAAAATGCATGCAAAATATGTAATATATTTTCACTAAATTACTTTTTTTCTCTCAGCTGTGACTAAATATATAAACAAAATATATATAACCATTATTATATGATAAATTTGACAAAATAAAATATTTTTATATTGTATATTTATAGGTATGAAAAATATATATTTATTTTATATTTTATTATTTAAAAAATAATCCAACATGTGGAAATATTTGTATACAAAGAAATTGTTTTCATATATACATGGATACACATAAACGACGCAAAATTTACAATTTAGATATAGGGGAAAATTGGAACAATATTTATATTAAGCCAAAGATAATATACATGTTAATATACATTATATCTGCAAAAACATTATCAATTTAAAACAAAACTATTATAGTTTCATATAATATCTAATAATTTTAAACTATGAGCAATGTTCAACGGTTTACAACTATTTTTAAAAAAAACCCCAGATAATTATACCACTCTCTACAAGTGGGAAACGTCAATTCCCATGCATGATATGACAATATAACAAGGCAAATTGGTATTTAATAGATAGCCTAGTTTTAGCAGATAATTTTATATCAGTATTTTGCAGCAATCAACATTTATCTTCCACAGATATAATCTACCGATACTGAGTTAAACTGCAATTAAAGTGTATAATCTTTTTTCTGTGAGTAGGTAACATTTTCCTGATTTTGTTGCTTTCTTTTTAGTTTTACTGTAAAACCTAGGTCAATAAACTTTCTTAATTAATATGACTTGCTCTCCAAGGTATCTTAACCACAATTCAACAGGGGGTTAGAAATGACCGCAAATATCATTACTGAACTAGCTTAATTGCGGATTTGAATGAAAACAAAATTTGAAAACTGTTTCCAAAAAACATTTCAAGTTATTGTTTCTGGAAGAGATAAAGAAACATTTTGGAAATAGTCAGAAATAATTCTTATAGATAATAACGCAATTTTTTAAGTATTTGAAGGAATAAAAACACCATTCATGTTGAAAAAACTGAAATAACTGTTACAACAATAACAGGAAGCTAAATTATTTAGAGGATTGCATACATGAATAAGCCTTTTTTTCGAAATTATTTTTTTATTTAGTTTTGGAAGCTGATAGGAACCAATGAAATATAGTAGGACCAGCTAGCATAAATATTTTATTATTTGTTTAATTTTTTTGTTTAAATACATGTATATTTCCATGAAATGTAATTTACATATATTTAAACAAATAATAGAATATTTATGCTAGGTCCTACTACATTTCATTTGTTCCTATCAGTTTCCCTCTTAAGCTAAAAAGGGAAGCTAAATATATGGCAAAATTTAAAAAGCAATCATCTTAAAATACAAAATGTAAACTAACCCTGCCATTTTTCAAACTGGTATCAAATTTTCAGATTATAAATTAAGGTTATCATGATTAAACATTTGTGTTTCTATGGAAACTGCATAAATTTAAAACTAAGGTTCAGGAAAAGGTTTCCAACACGTGAAACATACGTATATGCAGCATTAACAGGTGCTTTTAATAGCTATTTTCCTTTTTACGTTGCCAAGCTTAAATTAAATACTATCAAGTTAACTAAAGTGAAATTGTGTTTACATTACGTGGCATTATTTTTCAGCTTTGCTAAATTTTTTTCATAAGATATTAATCTCATAATACCAAATTTATATGAAATATCAAACAGAAGTCGAAGTAGATTCGATTGAACAACTACTCTTTCTCCAGTCATATACAGTGATATTGAATTTCGCACTATAAATATTATTTATGTATAGAACTCATTAAGGCTCATTAACCTGCTATGCCTGTAATGTTAAATTTTCAAGTCATTTTCTCCATAACTTATAAAATTAAAATAATGAAAAAAATTGCTCAGTATTAATCACGTTTTGGTGCATCCAGCTGGCTATTTTTTAAATATATTTTCTCCAGTTATTTTTTAAATAAGCGTTTTTTGAGAGGTTGTAGTATCGATCGCTTGGCCGCTAGGAGGCAGCACGTGTCCCATCCAAGTCATCTCATTTTCTAAAAAAACATTTATTTACAGAATAACCGTACAAAATATATTTTTTTTAAAAATAGCCAGCTGAATGCACCAAAACGTGATGAATGTTGAGCAATTTCTTTCATTAATTTATTTTTATAAGTTATGGAAAAAATGCCTTTAGAAATTTAACATTACAGGCATAGGGCTTGCTCCAGTGGTTAATCAGTTTGAATGCATGATTCTATCCCAACATTTTTTAAGTTTTTTTTAGCTGCACTTAGTGAAAATACGTTATAACAAGGATGCTATTTTTGTGTTTTTGTAATAGTTCTATATAACAAAAACCCTAACATTAGTGAGCAAGTCCATTTCAATGTGATCATTTGTTTTGTCATGCCTATTTTCACTTGTCATATAATATTATATATCAGGTTTTTGAAAGCACCATTTCCTGTAAATCATTTAGATTTTAATGTAGTCGGAAGATTCATTCTTTCCGATGATTTCACATGCGTGCATATTTTTAGAAGTTGTCTGGGGAAATGCAAGAACCATTTTGCAAAAATTGCAATAAAATTCAATAAATTGCTTTTGAGTTGAAAACCAAGGATTTTTTTTCTTAAGCCCTGTCATTTTATATCAATCTTCCGTGTATGAGAACTTGGGATTTGCTCTATACCAATATAAATTTATAGTTTTATGTTCGTAATACCAGCCCCTATCAAATATCGATTTCAAGTTTATTTTTGTATTTTTCATTATATAATTCTACCAGTTCAATTCAACTCGGTATTTTAATGTCAAAATATGCATATTGTAAGGGGGATAAAAAATCCTTATATCCAAATTTATTTTAAGGGGGCTTTCAACCATACCCTTTCCAATGGAGAATTCTTACGTAGACATTCACGTAGTCTGTGTAGCT
>JAQGCC010000360.1:0-40147 GCA_034698905.1 Xestoiulus laeticollis
TATACTAGGTCATGTGACCAGTTTAACTGAGTTCTGCGGTGTGAATTAACACGCAAAAGTTTTCTTGATTAACATCAT
This sequence comes from Xestoiulus laeticollis, assembly GCA_034698905.1. Classification (NCBI taxonomy): domain Eukaryota; kingdom Metazoa; phylum Arthropoda; class Diplopoda; order Julida; family Julidae; genus Xestoiulus; species Xestoiulus laeticollis. The sequence goes on from JAQGCC010000360.1 coordinate 79, forward strand.
TTGATCTACATCAACGTTGGTGTGAATCAGGTGTAAATGGGCAGCGAATGGGGACATGTATCATGGAGGTTTACATGTACAAGCATATACGCCACATACCACCGGCTATACAAACATTACAAATTTAGTAGCTGACTTTCGGTACAACCTGATATATTTAAAATCATTATAATTTGAACTGGCAAACAAAATAGTATATAGAGTTTGGGTGTTGATTAACGACTTTATATTAGAACTTGACCAAAGTTTGACTGCAGTTAATAAGTTAATGTACATGCATGTATGGTTGTCTGACTAAAATTGGAAGCCATCTTTCAATATTGAATCTCACAAAGGAGAATTTCGATAAGTTTTATTTTGTTTAAAAAAAAAAGTTGTCTGCAAGGTGGGCAGTTCACGGAGGCTAAACGGAAACTAATGCATTCTAATGGACTATATAGCAGCATATTACCCCCATTGCACAAAGTATATTGTATAAACCCACACATCCTAGTATTTCCGTCATTAGAGCTATGCAGCCCAATAAATAAGGTCATCATCGCGGGTAGTGATCTCTGATCTTTCTCATTGGATTGGAAGTACATGATCCGATTATTAGCCGTAAATTAATCATCGCCGAGCAGGAGAACTAGGCCTAGCCGTACATCCAGGCCTGCATTCATTAATGATTGATAATTTGTTTATAAAACGTTGTTGATATAGCTTAAGTTATGGCATTTCCACTCGATTGTTTTCATGTAATGATCACGTGCTTTGTGTATACATGTACATGTATGAGTATGAGTATGGCCGGAGGAGGAAAATCAGCAGGTGCAGCAGATGCGCGACCTATACACATATGGTGCCCTCACATACTATAAGGTAGGTGGCCTTAAAGCAATTAATAAGGCGATCCTCTTAACTAATGAAATGATGCAGTGAAGTACAAATAAATTCCTCAAAATTAGTGCTTTTTGAAATATTATCCGAGGAAAGGAAGCTTGATCACTACATGCCTGGAGTGAGTGCCATGCGAATAATTAATAAAACTCTATACTTCAAGATGAGATTGACTACAAGTTCACAAGGTTAAAAATTTAGTATGTACATATCCACCTGCCCCTGGTGGTAGAATATAGTAAACATCATGTTGTTACAACATTAAAAGATATAATTGCAAGATCGATTGGTCTTAACTTTACGATTACGTGCCATAAACCTGTTAAATAAGCTATCTTGCGTTCAACGTGAACGTAATCTGACAGCACTGTCTTTCTCAGTGTCTATTTCTAACGTTCACGTTCACGTAAACGTATAGCAGTCGGGGTTTACGTACACGTGAACGTTAACTATTTGACAGCCAGGCCTATTTGCAATTAGAATCTGTCGATTAGGTTAGCGTTGAACGTAAGGCAGCTTATGACAGGTTTATGGCGCGTTATCGTAAAGGTAAGATCAATCGGCCTTGCAGCTAATGAGTGAGACCTAATAGTTTATAACATTATGGAACACCCCATTGTTATTCCAATCAAACATTTTAAATCGTGTTGAGTATAGACTATATGTTTTTATTAGAGTATGATATCATTATAGGCTCATAAAATATTATTAAGAGACTCATACCATATAGTAATCTAGAATAAAATCCTTCTGATCATGGGATTTCATTTTTTCCATAATTTCATCCATAATTCATTCCATAATTCTCAGCGTTTAAAACTATTTTAATTTTAAACACTAAAATACTGTATATCAAAAGAAGTTGTTTTATTAATTGGTAACCAAAAAAATAATAAGCTCCAATATACATGTATACCAAAAGTTTAAAAAGTTTAAATCATATTGGGAAGGTTCCAATTTATCTTAACTATATAATATTTCATTGTAGTAGAATAAAACGTCATCTCTCATTGAGATAGGACTCACGAACTAGATCTAGAATTCGTATCTCAATTATAATTTATTAACCCTTCATCATTTGTGATAAGAGCTTCGAAATCCATCCAACCAAACGAACGATTATATTTACGACAAACCGATGATTAAAAGCAGACCACATTTAACAGGCAGCTCCAATGAATAAATTCTCATTTTTTTATCTGAAGTATAGAAAACGTTCATGGTTTCGCACTGTGCAGTAAACAAGTTTATTTAGCATGTAGAAGTCCATTTTGCATGCTATATTTCAAACCCTGAAAATCGGGTAAATGTATTTGGCTTGCTTTCGGCATTGCAGGCAATTCAATTTTAAAGCACCGAGAATTATATGCAGAGGGCGCCACAGATTTATGGAAAGCAATATTTCAGGCATCACGATGCACGAAAAGGAAGAAAAAAATAAGCAGCATAGTTGCATTAAAATGATTGTTTCCATGGTTCTTTCCCTCCTTTTCGTTTAAGACACAGGGACACGGTTGATGACCCATGCTGCCATTGTGGAAAAAGAGAGTTTATGTAGATGCAATGAAGCATATTTTTCAATTTCAAACTACTAAAACATAGACCGATAAATAGTCTGAATCCATGAAGTCGACATATTGTTAACATTTGAAAATCAGAGAACAAAAAGGTCACTTTGTGTATAAGGATGCAATGGCCGTGTATAACACTCACCCAAAAGCAGAAAATATATTGCTTTTTTTGAAAAGCGTCACCTAAATTCAGATAATCAAATCTTGCCATTGCTGATTTATCGATTTTCTTGCTTTTAGAAGACCATTGTTGGACCATAATTCGTATAAATTTCAAAATTTGCTTTGGTTTATTGATCGGTCGTAAAACGCTATTGACAAAATGAAAATATGTAACTATATACTCTTTTTTTTAAAAAAAGTAACACGTTTCATATAGTATAAGTGTCATTTTTAGTGCCTATTACACAGTGTTATAATATACATGTACTGTCTGATGTATGTATACTTTTTAAAAATGTATAAAGAAAATTGTCTTTTTCATTGCCTTTGATTGCACTCATGCAGTACCAGTATATAAAATTAGAACATTCTATATGCATGCACAAAACAACATCTTTTTATAATATTTAAATACATGGATTAATACGTTTTGGTTATAGGATCAAAAGTTACAACACAAATTTAGAAAATCAATGCTTTAGTTATAATATGTCCTTATATATACATGTAACACCATGATAATGTTAATTATGACAGTTATGTGCAAAATATTAATAACTGAAAGCTGCATCATGTCTCCTCCAAATGTTATTTTTGAGGGAGGTTTCATGTTTTTTTTTCCTGAATGACAGTGTATACATGAATAGAAAGGGACACAAACATAAAACCCTTTGGCAGCTATAGTCTACATTGAATTTTGTCAACGAACAACATCTGGCCATTTATAGACTCTCAAAGTCATCGTGTCTGTGTCTTTTCTTTGCTGAGAAGGAATAAAAAATTGGATTTCAAGACTTGCTACATATGATATGCAATTTGAAGAGAAAATGTACATATGTGAATAGCCTTTTCAACTTCGCCTTCAAGAATGAGATTTTAAGGACGCTATAGAGTCTGTATACCTAGCAAGCCATGCATTCATTATTCATTCGCAGCGGAACTAGCGGCGAATGAGCCTGACACGGGATCAAAGGTCACTCACTAAAAATGAAAAATACTGTTTTGCTGAAAATTGTGTAATCCTGTAAAAGACATTTATTGTGAACTGTTTTCAAGGCTTTTTCTCCAGAACTTATCGCGTCCATAAATTCTGTTCAGAGGCATTTTGGCATGCAGCATTGCACTATACATGCAGTCTTGAATATGGGCATTCACTAGTTGTACTGGCAAGGCATGTCCAAACGAAATTCCTCAGCTGCATGTTCCCTTAACGTTATTTTACCACATGGCAAAACTTAAGGACGGATGCAAAAAGCAAATAATTACGCGAGTCTGGTTATTTAGTGCTCTTAGACCCTCACGACAAGACAAAAAATTACGTCAAAATATTATCACAAACCTTACAGAACTGGAATTCGAATAAAGATTAGACATACAATGTATCAAACCAAGGGTTTTAAAGGGTTAAACTTTACTAAATTTGAAAGTAAATTGTATTCTTGCCGTGCTTATCAGGTTAAAATCTGTATCCCCTATAAACTTTAAGGCTGTTTTGATGACTATTGAATCGGTTCCTTAAGTGATGTTTCATAAACACATCTAATACATTCTTAATTAATGCCAGCTAAACCTTAACACGTACGTGTATCTTTAAATAAAGTTAGAATTTTAAATTATACCCTTGTAGAAACTTCAAAACATTATGTGCTTTTAAAAAGTAACACAACGTTGGGGACAAAAAAACTTTTGAGAAACTTATAGATTCATTGATATCTTCAATTACTATCAACTTATTAAAAAACACTGATAATTTCGGTATGGTTAATTCCCTTGGCCCTGTTGGGTTTTATAGAAAAATGACTTTGTAGCACATTGCACATAATTTTTTTGCATTAGTCCTATATTGCGTGAACAACAATAACAACCCAATCATCATAACTGCTCAAATGCCTTGCAGATAAGTTATTTCTCTAGGACAGGACATGTTTAACCTATAGGAACAGGATTCTGATACATGTACTTGAAATTAAATATATTTTAAAGAAAAGAACTTGTGATAAAATAAGCTTCGCTATTTTTCTGTCAAACAGGAAAACATGTCTTCTTAAAGTATTTCTCTATTTCAAACCTTCCCAAACATGCACATCTTCCTCAGATGATGTTACTTTCTGGATTCAGCCATGAAAGGGGCCAAGTGCATTCGCCCTTTGTTCTAAGCAACGCAATGTAAGCATCATTGACTGGGTTCATGTCCAACAAGGCCAGAGTTTAAAGAAATCTCGGGCTACTTCCTCAAATTCTGACATGTGCACCCTCGTGCTGATAATGGTGGTTTCACGATAAAAAAGGGGGAATAACGACCAAAAACGAAAGTGAAAAGCACGTTCAGAGTCACCATCTGTACGCTCGCTAATCAGTCATTCAGTCCATGGGAACTTGTGGCCTGGTATGCAAGGCATCTCAGAAATACGACTACTTTCTGTGAGAAACGGTGGTTATTTGAGCCAAAAATTGTCAAGTGTGCAGTCAATGAATTATAAATGGAGGGAAAAGTTGGCAGATAGTGAATAAGAGCTTTCAAATTGTGCAAAAAGAAGTCGTCCACAGAAACGCAGCAAGACCCATTAGTGCGCCTTATCGCACTTGTGGTGCATTACTTGGATATAGAGGCTTGACTTGCACCAATAAAATCCAGTTATAAACCATGGAAATATAAAATGATGCAAGAACAATGAGGGAGGGGTATATGGTGTTTAAAGAGGTTTGACATCATCATACTAACTACTGATTACGAACTTAATGCTATACCACAGATTGAAAGCCCTATATGTGAACTTAGAAACACAGGGTAAGGAAACATCCCTCCCTTATGCATTTCTTAGAAGATATTCATAATTGAGGCTCACAACACCCTTATGTACGTACGTGACGGTACCAACACTGAAACTATGAGGCCACCAACGTGTTTTTGTCATGGATTACTAAACAAAAGAGGGGCTCATCTTTCACCATGGGGCTTCATAACATGACCTATAACAACGCGTTTAAACAGTAGAAAGTAATTGCCAAGCCTAATTGCTGTTGATGCTGCTGTCTGTAGCCAACCAACCTTCACTAATCATAGGTTAGCCAGCGTCAATTGGTAAAATGTGCTTAAGCTTGGCAAGCATACTCAGATCAGCAATATTGTGATTGAAGTCCCTGAGGTCAGTTATTAAACTCAGAAAACCGGCAACTAAACGTAGGTCACTTTATGATTAAAATAACGACTAAAATATGCTTCCATGTTCCCATCCTGATTTTTTTTGCATTAATTATATAAACTTTAATAATTGCACATCATATGACTGTTATCTCCATGTCAATCAGTAACAGACGTGTGAAAATGCTATATTGTGTGAATTCCAAGATTTTGTCGTTTCAGTTAAATTAAAACATGTACATTAGTTTACTTCATTGTGAATATCATATCGAGATATATTAGTCATTTCACCTTATTGAAATTGATGTTAAATAATGTTTTATTGATATAAGTATTAATTTGTAAATATCGGAATAAATGATTATTAATATTATGTGCTTTTAAGGTTTCGTGTTAAATTACTTTTTATTTGTATAAGTAAATAATGGTAACTGATTAATAACCAAAAATTAATAAATGAGCATTATCTTATACTTTTGAAGTTTCATGTACAAAGTTGAAGACCACAAAGGGAAAAAAATTCAACCTTTACAATTGGATCTATTCATTATTGATCTTTAACACAGTTTACATTTTTTTCTTGTTGCAGATGGCTCCAATATTGCTTTCATGACGTCACATCTCCTCATGCCCCAATCATCAAACGTTCATGTTAGCATTCCCCACCATTATGAAATGATGCCAGATGGCAGCATACATGTATATTGAAAGTTAGCAATAATCGCACAATATAAAGTCATACACAATAGCATCGAATAAAAAAAATATATACAAGGACACAACAAAGTACAAATTACGGTTACACGACGACAAAACCCCATTACCAAACCCCAAAAATGCCCACCTGTCGAAATTTTTGTCTAAGAACTTTTAATCTAAATATACGCGTACCCCAACGTGACCTGAACTTGTATTATTAAACAAAAAAAAAAGTCCTCCCTAGTTGAGGTCCAATGGATGCGAATTCGACAGGAGTCCAGAGTTCATCCAGCATGATGTCTGGCACGGTGTTCTCTGTAACCTCTGTGGCTTGGATAGGGGCAAAACCCCAGTGGGTAACAAGTGGCACATGTGTAAGGAGGGCGGTCTAATGGCTTGTTTTGACTGCCAAAACCCCAAAATGCTCTCGGTTTGCCGAAAATTTTTCTCAGCCTTGTCATGTGGTCGCCAAATGTTGCTAAGAAACAGCCGCAGTGGTGTAGCAGGCAGGTGGTGGATCTGGTACCACTCGCCATGAACATTTTATACACTGTATATATATAGGGGGGGTGTCTGTCAAATGTTCTAAGCGTGGAAGTCCAATGTTCTGCTATCAATGGGGAATGGTGCTTTGAAATGTCTTAAGAAGCTGCCTGTCAGCAAGTGCGTGTATATACTCTAATTTCCCATTTGGAAACTTATATCGAGTTAATGACTAAAGAAGTACCAAACAGGTAGATTGAGTTTCACCTGCGAATATTTCACGCTTTTAAAGGGCCTATTGTAAGCATTAGTATTTTTTTTAAACATTAAACGATAGAGACTTTCACCTGCTATGGTTCAAAATGACCATTCGTCACAATTGAAATACATTTAGGGGGTAGCATTAGTACTGGGTAGTTCCAAACATGGATATCCCCCTGGATGCCATTTAATACGAATATTTTCAATGGTAGCATCCTAGAGGGTAATGGAAAACTGACATAACCTGTTTGAACATATTCGAATTGAATATGTGTGATTTATAACAGTTGTATTCAAGTTGATATTACATTTTTATGAATATAATTCCATGAAATAAAATGAAATACTATAGCGAATAAGTTTAAGGATATCCTAAATTTCGGATTCCAGTTACAAGTCTCAGATGCTAATTTGCATAGTTAATATATAGTTATTTCTGTTAAAGAAGCCTATAAAAAAGACTGTTTAAATTATATTTATTACTTAATTATTTTGGACTAATTAAGAATGAACATTGCACACATTCACCAAGTATACATCTTAAGACAATAATTTGTATAATGGTGATGTATTCTTTGTTTAGTGCACCAACGCATGATTCATTACCCTATACAATACATACATGAACATTTTAAATGTAAACCATGTTATACTAGTTTTGGCCACACACATGTTCAATCCAAGAAAACTTTATGAATAATAAACGATGTTTTTGTAGCATCATGCAAATTTATTTAGGTGGAGGCATTTACCTGTATACGTTATTTGTTTCTTAAATATATGGCCTACGCAAGCAGACCAATATAGATAACGTTTTACTTATTAAGATGACTTATATGATGCCGGACATATCTTATGAAAACGTATACGAGGTCTATATTTGGAGAAATAAAGACACCCAAAAAGTTACAGTGTAGTCAACATTTTTTAAACATGTTGACCATTCCCTACTTTTGTCAAACCATCCTTGTTGAATCCTAATTTTAGATAGAATTTGAAGAAACAATGGAATATTTATGAGGAAATGTATTCCGGACACGTAGATTCTTTAAGAAAAAGAGATATGCGGAGATGGTGAGATAATTATCAAAGTGACCGCAGCGGTCAAAAGTCATCAGTCCTATTTAGGAACATACTCTATGCATTCGGGATGCATAATATCTTGCATCCTCTATATAAGAAAAAAACGAAGACAACATTTGTATATTTTTAAATGAAGGTCGAGTCAAACATTGTCATAACATGAGATTTTAACGACCAAAATAACGAATAATTTATATCTTTTGACAGGTAAGTATGTCTATATAATGACTGATAGAAACTCAAGAAGTGACAATAGACGAGTACGAAATTATATAAAATTAGGTTTATAATTTTTTGCACGATTTATCAATTATGATACGCAAACATTATTTTGTATTTATAGATTTAAAAGAATATCTTTTTGCATAAGATGCAAATATATGCAGATCATACAATATACATGTATATATACTTTAAGTTATGACCACTTTCTATTCCCCAACTTCAAATCCCCATAACTGTCCAATTAATTTAAAGAGTATTTGTGCAGCTCTACATGTACATGTATATAGTTGATCACATGTCAACATAATCGTATAATATACGAATATGTCTATGGAATAAGCTTTCAAAATAAAAGACCACCAATGTGATGGTTGTGCCCAAAAACAGTAAACCAGACTGGCATCAAGGCTTATCAGATATCTATCTTGTACAGTCTACATGTTTTCTAGGTATTGTCGTTATTTTTTTTAAATGGGCGTATAATGTTATGCTAGCCTACAAGACTGTAATAACGCCTACCTGACCTGCAGATCGCAACTATAATCTATAAAAATCATCAAGGTAAGTAATCGTTCCAAAATGTGAGCAAGCTAAATGTTATTGTGGCATAATTATTGTTATTCGACAAAGCCGTCGACCATGCATGCATAGCAAACAATTAGTTACTTTATCATGTTACTGTTTGTTAATTAGACTTTTCACGTTTTGAACTTAACTATCAATATTTGGCGCTTAAACATATCAAAATAACTTATTACAAGATAATGCTTTAAAATACAACTTTTAGTAAATAGAAATTGATCAATGAAAAATGATCATCATATTGAATTTATCCCTAATGGATTTTTTTATTTTTGTTGCATTCAGCATAAATTGCCAGAGATTGTGGGACAGGTTACATCTCCTGTACGATGGTGGCGCACGCTTACTCCAATGTATAGAAGGGCAGCCTCATTACAGGGGCAGTATACAAGTTACAAAGGACCACCTCAGCATAGCGACCGCTTTTCATAATTTGGTTTTAGTGCATACATGTATGTTTTTCTTAGTAAAAATTCTCTGTATAGACCACCTCTATACAGTGACCGAATTTTGCCGTTTTTATGGTGATAATCTTTAGCAGGTTTCACTGTGCATTATGATTTAATAAGGGAGTTGAATGAATCATAAATAATTTTGAACTCAATTACATGACAAATATACCATTAAAAATGAATAAAACCAGAATAGTTTAACATTTTTTAAAGCAAAAATAATTGCAAACACGACATTCAATAATAAAATATTTTTAATTCTGTCCTATCTTTTACTTGTGAAAAAAATCAAAAACACGTAAATTGTGAATTATGATTCCTTTTTTGTTTTTATACACATGTAGGCATGGATAGGTATAGATACGACTTACTTTAATAAAGAAAAAATTTATACGGAAAAAATTAAAGCCAAATATTTTTTTAGCTTATATTTTTTAGCTTCTCGTATTGTCTATAATTTTATCGTGTAATTTTTTTAAACTAATTTTGCTGTTCTTGAGTAGGTTATAGTCTACAAATCACACACTATGTTTTTAAAATAGTTATCTGCTATCAAAAATTACATTGATAACAATAGAGAAATTCGTTCTATTTATATATGGAATTTATATTAATTTGACTCGGTTGGATCGTTTAACAATAAATTAATATTGTTCAAACCAATAGAAAACAATAAAAAAAATATAATCTCATTGTCAACAATAGGCCAATTTTAGCAATAATCAAATCAGTTTCTTTAAATTTTTAAATCGTAGCAATCTAATACCAAGGTTTAAAAATGTATTGCACTGTATACGAATTCGGATTATATCTTACAAAATAAAAGTTAAATTCGAGCCGAAGCATGTTTCGTTTAATATCAGGTTCTCAAAATGGCCAATAGGTGGCACTACACGTACGACACTGTAAAGGATGCTATACTGCTGAGCCACTCTCATGCATGGATCTTCGCTACTCCAATGGGCTTTTTCAAAGCTGCCTTTAGCAGAAGACCCAAACAGGGATTTTTTTTTTTCTTGAAAAACACATCACTAGAATCTGAGTGCGCAGGACAGAAGCCCTCAGTAAGGGGGCACATTTTATTTTTCCAAGAAACCTCATCGAAACAAGACTTGTTTTGAGACATTCGCACTAAAAAAAACAGGCAAAATACATCCAACTAAAAAAAAAAATCCTGCAAACTAACAAATTATTCATGGTGGCATGATGCACCTCCTCCCGGCATTCATCAATGCAACCAATCTGCTTTTCTGTGTGTTTTTTTCCCGATCATGGAAGCTCTATCACTGGTTCTCACTTGTCAGCTCTGTTTTGTTTATGGATTGCGAGGTTGAGATAATAGTCTGTATGTGCGTACAATACAAATGGACACACTGCTATTATTTCCTATCCCATGCATGCATGGCCACATAGGAAATACATTACAAAAGCGAGGCCCCATTATTTTGCACCCAAATGATGAATGGAAGTTGGTATGAATAAAAGATGTAATTTTTTACAGACTTTAAACGAAACAGTCTTCTTCGTTTCAGCATGGATTCGGTTGATATGCATGCAAAAAGCCGCCCACAGGAATACAAGGCATGAGTTTGGGGTATGGACTCTTGAAAACGTTTAATTGCCTCCAGGAGTATATATAAATCAGACCCTGCAGCCAAGGATGCCATGGCTTCAGGTCTTTAAGGTAAGAGGTTTGGCTTTTTTCGTGTAAAGTTTACATTTATAACAAATGCATGCATGTGGGGAAAAAACCTTGATGCCAAAGTTTAAATTGTGTATACAGAACTTACATCTTAAGACATATATGCCTATAAGACTGTTATGCATCGATCTTGATCTGGTTTAATTCAATACCTGTATATGTATACCTGCATATAATGGAATAGATTCATAATCGAAAATTACATGCAGTACGTTAAGAATGATGCATTTTTAAATTTTTACCAGTTTAACCCACATGCATGCATGTGTTCAATTCCGAATATTATAAGTTGACATGTATGTATGTATTCAAATTACGTTAAAAAAGCCACCCCAATGTATAGTATAGATATTGCTGCCTACATACACTGTACATGTTGCATGCTACTTAAACTTTATATTGCAAAAGGATATGTGCATGACTTCGTAATTTGAGAAATTATTTTGTAAATAATTCCATCTGATGTATCAAAAGTAAAACTGGCATGACTACATGTAGCTAAAAAAATGAAAGCGTCATTGCTTATTCTTATGCATGCGTAATCCTTATAGGCCTACTGAAAAAGCAATGGCAAACTATTGATTTTGGGGTGGACATTCTGGACATGTTAATAATGATCTATAGCTCTATACATCCTCTATCTTCGAAATATAAAACAGTGAAAAGTAAAAAAATGCGGGGTTGCCACGCAGCTTTCCCCATTGATTTTAAAATTGAAAAAGTATTAGGTCCGATATATGCGAGATAAGATCGTGCAAGCTGCTGCAAACAACCGAATATCGACGAACTGATTCATGTGACGGGAGCTCAAAGATGAGAGAATGATATATATAGCGGCCCTAGGGGCCTAATCCCTTTTCATGAAACAATAGCAAAAGTCCGAAAATCAATCATTTCGATATGGGCATAATGTGTTGAAAACACTTCCATTGTTACAGAAAAACATCCATGGTATGTATTGGCAGACTCGTAATCCTCTGTTGTTATATGCCACACTTTGCAGAAGGGCCTTGTATATCCTAAAACACAGGATACGGATTTCAAAACTAATCCCGAAATAGCTGAAAATACGACAATTAAACATGCTTCTCTATTAATAATAAAATCTAAATTAAGATGGCCGCATGCATGCACGATGTGACTTCTAAACATATCATCCCTCGAAGCCTTAAGACATTTGTGCCCATTGAAAGGTAATGTGTGTATATACGTCGTACAATTTTTGTATATATATGTTGCTGCATGTGTTGCAAAACGTTTGTGGCGGTCAATTTTAATTTAAAATTCTATATTCATTTACCATATTCTTAATCGTTGTACGTGGGGTGGGTATAGTGCAGGAGTACATGTACATAAATTCATATTTTGTGCAATGCAGCACCGTATTAAACACTGTGGGGGCCTCTTGGCTCAAATATGTGGGGGCTGGCTTAAGGGCAGCGTTTTCCCATTTTTTCGGAATGCATGCTTAATTTTTTTTATTAAAGGGATTGCCCATATGCATATGCCAAACAAAAGAGAAGTGCATTTATTGCAAGTTCTTTTTACAATTTTTCAATTTTTCCCTAGGCAGTGCCTAGTTTGCCTATATGGTAAATCCGGCACTGGTGCAATGGGTCAAAAGCCAATATTTCCTATGGAACGACTGATCAACATATCAACCCTCACTATATACATCTACCAAAACATGCAAGGCATTTTTTTTTTTTAATTTCCGGAAGTTTTCATAATATTTTTAAAATTTGTATGAAAGTTGAACGTGAACTTATTTAAATCCAAAATAATAAAAAAAGGAAAATTCGATTACAATCCCATTCACTCTTCTGGTAATTACGATAAATAATATGCTATAGAAGCCTTATAATAAGCTATTACAAATATATGTGATGGGGAGGTGGGCCATCGCAAAAAGTTACCTGTGAGACGACATTTAACCTCTCACATTCTTGACCCCCGACCTCACGCTGGTATATACTGCCTTATCCTTCGTGGACCAAAATTAGCCACAATTGGACACCCTTGAATTAGTGAGAAAAATTGAATGAACCTATACAGAATTCTCGTATATATTTTTTTATCACACAATATGGCATGAATGTTTTACTATACATGTTTATGTATATTTTTTTATACTGCATGATGTCAAAGATGGACATCAAATATGACGTTCCCCAGACAGGGCCCAGAGCATCTATTCAAGCCATATCTCAAACCTCGAGTCAGCCAGCAATGGTGCCACCACTATCCCTCGAGCAAACAGAAGATTTAGGCTTAATATAGGGTAAATGCTCATCATGGTGTAATTCGTCCAAATCATCCCACCTCTTAGTGCAAGATGTAGGGGGTTTACGTCTCTTATAGAGGCCGTAGCAATGCAGTGGTCATTTACCGTCGTTCAGTGGTCAAAACGCAGTTTCCAGCATCGTAAACGCCGCATAAAAATACAGTGTAATCTAGCAAAAATAAACTTTTTCGCTCATCGAGCCTCACATCACATCCAATGAAAGCCTAATCCCATATACGTCGGGGGATGTGAGATAGTTCTGTAAGTATATATCTGGCTAATCCGGACTCCCTTCCTGCACCATCCAAGATGGCTGCCTCGCAAGGGGCTTACAGGCGCAGCTGAAGCGCGTCACTCATTTCTGCTTGAATCAGCTTTGACTCGAGCTCGGATGAATTCTGATTAAATTGAGCGTAATAGGTATGAGTCACCGAAGAGCAAAAGCACGAGGGGGCGCTGCATGGCGAAAGTGACCTAACCGAGTTGATCTTCGGCGCTGGTCAAACAAGGGGTCCCGTATCGTTAGGCCGGGGCTCACGGGTCAGAACCTGGGTTTCGACCTCGAGTCCATCCGAAATGCATTTAGGAAGTCATTGTCATTGGGGGTATAGGTCATTTTAATGCACGTCGCCGCAGAAAACGGCGAGGCTGATAATGCCGCAATCGTGACATAATGGCTCGTTGGATGCGATTTTTCCAAATGGCGAATAGATTAATTACATTTCGCTAATTAAATGGGGATTCCCCTGTACTGTTAACTACCTATTGGACGGCGTAGCACGTCTTTAGGTCAGACCCGTGTTAAAATGGGAGGAAATTTTTCTTAAGACACAAGATTCTTGCCTGCAATTGACCTGAAGCTATAACCTGAATGCATGCACGCAGCGCCATCTAGTACAATAATGTATTTCTCAAATATGTTTGAAACATGTTTTATTCATTGTCAACGCATTGACTCATGAGTCAAATAATGCCGTCTTGAACAAATTCGTGCACGAGTTCCATATATCTCATAGGCAGGATGTTCACCAATATGGTGATCGTGTGGCGGCATGGCGACTTTGTGGCCATTGTCGTTGGGCACTTTGGCATATGGCACTTTGGCAACGTTGCACGAAGAGATCCTATTAATTTAAGGTACTCGCTTGTCATATACGCTGGGAAGTCACGCGCCATATCACCATCTTGTTGGACACCCTGCCATAGGCCACTGCAGGGGGCCCACCAAGACATTGAGCATGGAATATTGGGGAAGCTCATGCATAGTGGACAGACAAGACACATTAAGTTGCATTACGTTGGCCAAGAATCTGCTTTCTTCTGCAATTCCATAATTTGTCCGAATATTGCAGACAGAATTTGTAAACGAACCTATCCATATCTTGATTCCATGTGAAAAGGTCTTCACATATTTCATGATTGTGTGTCCAAGTTGTGTGTCCAATTGTGTGATTGTTTGCAACAAGTTAAAACACTGTTATGCATCACTCTGTCCTCTTATTTAGGAAACTTTTTCAGATGCATTGATTCAATTACAACCTAAAGTCGCATCAGCATAACTTTAATAATTATGCATCCGAAGTTCATTTAACAATAATATCAATTCATAACTTATATCATCTATGATTTTATGAATTTTTTACCTGTAGAAAAAGCAAAAATATACCAAAGTACATATATGTAGCTCGGCATGCATGGATGTTCTATATTGCATACCCCGATACGTTTCCGTCGCCATTTTACTTTGTTAGACAGGTTAGATGGTGAGCGTGTGGTGTTATGCCATGTTGTATGAGGGGAGCACATGCAAAATAAAGTAACGCGCCCGTAGATCACATTGAGTCGCATGTGCTCGCCTCCCGCCACATGCATGCCATACACAACGAAGTCGCCATATCACCACACGCTCACCATCCAAGGGCACTCTGCCAAAAAAGCTTTGTTCTAACTTGTCTTTCGTTCAATTCTGCATGCACATAAACTCGTATTTTCACAGCATCCTCGATATCATGCAATCACCAGCAAAATATGGCGTTGGGTGCTAAACGTTGATGCCCTCTTTCCCACCCCGTTCAAAGACCGCATATATACACCGTGGTGAAAATTCGGATGTTTGAGGCCAACCGCTATTTTTTTTGTTATTTTTCTCCCGCTTAATTTCATCGTCCTCGTCCAAGCATCCCCTCATCCAGCAAACCACACAATGCCTCTTCCCGTTCCCCATACATATCCCTTTTCCCCCTCCCTCACCCATATGCACCCATCCCTCGCATTATTCCACCATGTCGTCCCTTTTCCACGAGTATGGGCAAAACACACAGATCGCGAGGCCGCAAACAGAATTACATTATCCCCAGATTTAATTTACTCTGAATCATAAATTTAATAAAGTTTTTTTGAGACAAAAATAGAATTTTTCTCGCCATTGCGATTGTCCGACGATGCAAGCGCGATTGCATTCCAATTGCAATGCATGCAGCCGGTCATGCCAAGAGTGCAGCGTTTTCAGAAGTACCCAGAAGGGGGTCTTCCTGCAGCATCCAAATACTCTTATCGATCCTCTTGCATAACTCCTTTCGCCGCCCCCATTTTTTAATCCTTTGTAATCATATATCTGGAGGAAAAGTGGGGGGAATTGGCGCATTCCTGTGTCCCGCAACCATTAGTTGGCACGCATTGTGGTTGCCTGTCTTGCTCCCCTGCATCAATAAGCGCGAAATGAATTTAGGAGAAGGGATGGCTGAAATAGTTATCGCTGATGGGACCGATGCAATATATCCTGCTTCTGCATGTGCATGATCCATGCGTTCCGTATCCCAAACTCCATTCAATGGCGAATTTGTAGAAAAAGTTACCTGCATGAAGAAGGTCAACCATATCAGAATTACTGCCATATTTCAAATGTAAATACACGTCGAAATCCTTCCGGTTGTACATATCCAAACAGCCTGCTCATTTGCTGACATGTCATGCTGAAATATTGACATCTCGGTTAATGTCTGCAGAGATAGAGTTGACGCATCAAGGAATGATCCTGGCCGATGTTATATATTTTTTACAATTTGTTATTTGGCTATAGGAGAGAGGAACCCGCCTATAATGTCTGCATGATTTGATGTATATATGGTATACATGTAGGACCTTAATCAAAACAGATACATGTAATGCAAGTATATATACATTTATTTCAAAGTGACTTGAAAAAAATGTACATTTTCAAGTAGCACCCAATATTGGACCTCGATTGGCCGAATATTGGAGCAATATTGGTTAAATTGGCAAAAATTGGGCAATGAAACCTATTTTGGACTGATAGTGGTCCAAGCTTATATAGATAATATTGGGCCAATATTGAGCTTTTATTTTACATTCAATATAAGCGACTTAATTTATTTGCCATTGCTGTTTCACTTTTGCATATTGATAACATAAGTGGGCCAATATTGGGTCTAAATCTATTCCAGTATATACATGTAGGTCCATTTATTGTAATCAATATATTGGCAATTATGGCAAAATGTTAACATTGCAATTTGGGCCACTATTGTAAAATGCGTTTTGCATATTATTAGCCAATATATTGAGTGCTACTTGGGATATGTACATGTAAATACATGTAGCTGGTATTTGTACATGATATTTTGGTAGTGACGAAGCAAACAAGCTTAACGGATTTGATCAGTTGTATATCGGTATCAATTACATGTACAACATGTATGTACAGTGTATATGCAACAGTATAATATATTCAACTCGTGGCCCTCGTGGTTTTTGAGAATATTCCCTACATGTAAAACAAGTACACTGTACACCAACAGTAAAACCTGCTAAAGGTGACCACCCAAGAAATGCCCAAATTCGGTCATTGTGTACAGGTGGTACGTCACAATACAGAGAATTTCTATGAAGAAAAACATACATGTATAATATATATTATAAACCTGCAATTGATGAAAAATGATCGCTATACCGAGGTGGTCACTTAACAATAGTTTTACTGTACGTGTGCATGCACAGTGTATACATTTTACATGTACAAAATGATGGCTCATGGGTGTGTTGGCCAACTGGTCAATTTTCCGGAATCTTATGTCCTCTTTTGAGATTCTTGTTTTAAAGTTTTTATTATCCCAGGGTGTGCAGCAGTGAAGCTCTAGCATAACGAGGGTCCAATAATGTAATGTACATATACATGTACTTAATTTTTGTGTTCAACGCGTCACGTGCTTCCCTTTGACCCCTGTTCCGATTAATCCCGCTTATAGAACAGATTAGAGCGAAGAATCCTCGCATCATCCTTAAAACACATTATTCAGGTTTGGAGTTTTCGGAACCACCCTCACTCGATTGTTCTTAGCTGGCCTTTGCCACATAATATAAACAATATGATAAAAAAAAAACGAAAATCGGTTTATCACGTCGACCGGCTCGTCTGCGAAGAAAATTTGCACAAAAGAATACAACAAAGGAGAATGCAAATGAGTAATGCCAATCATCGAATGACGTCGCAATATTACAAACACCTCAATCAACCTTGAAAAAAAAAGTCGGAATGCAGCTTGCGTGTAATCTGTGCCTCGGCCACAATGCATATATATTGCGGGGTTGTTTTAACCTAGGGCGGACCGACTTACAAAGAAAATGGCAACTTCTAACGTCCTGACAACAGCCTTTTGCTGCGAGGGGATGCAAGCACGCGAGTGGGTCACGACGGTGACTTGAACAATCATCCTTCTGCCCACTCCTTATATGTTTCGGACCATGAGACACCCGCTGCATGGGTGGCATTAGGCACTTACCAATGTGCCATTTCTTGTTTTGCACATTTGCAATCTCTCGGCCATGTGGATCAAATATGTTTCATTTTCGTTTTAAAACCTTTTATTTAACTTGGATTCATTCGTCTCTGTTTGTTTGGACATCTTCGTGATCCTTTATGACCAACTATATGTATAACAACGTCCTACAGATCTCAAATTTTTTGTACACATCAGCCTCATGGAGTATGTGCATCTATCACATTTTTGTGTAGTTTTTATTTTTACACAATGCTACTATAATATAAACATGTATACTAGAAAATTATTCTAAAGCAATATACTTGTATCTTTGTAGAAAATAAAAGTTTTACCAAAATTAATTGTGATAATTCTTATTTAATTAATCCTCTTCAATTGCGGAGTACATTTTTTACTTTAAGTACACTGCGAATGAAAACATTTTAAAACCTGTCCCCCAAAACACAAGACGATATGATGCATCTTTGGAAATTAAACTTAAATTAAGATGCTATTAGATAACTATATATTAAGATGCACTTTTGCATTTCTTTTGTTTACTGTCCGTCTTATTATAAAATGCAATTAAATTTTTAGTTAAAAAAGTGGAGAAATTAATTGCATATTGTTTTGGGGGATATTTTAATTTAAGATGTTTTCAATTGCAGTGTAAATCTTACTATTTGAAAATAGTGTATTTTTGATTTTTTATAAAGCTATTAGCCATATCAGCATATATACATTACATTATATTTTGATACATTTTGTAACACTGCTAGCCAATCAAATGAACTTTGCTGTCATAAGAAGTAATGCAACCATTAGAAATGATATAATGTACATGTATATACATGTACAATTGTATACAAACACAATGTAAATAAAAACTAGTTAGGCCTATAGTGAGTTTTTCAAAACTCCTCCTTTTAGTGCTGCTATAAAACTAATAAGTTTTTAAATCAAAATGTAAAACTTGTTTTAAAAATTAAATTAAAAACAAACTCAAGTTACAAATGGTAGTAAAAAACTTTGATGAATATTTAACTGCAGTTTAATACATTAATTAATAAACACGAATATGTGTCTAACTGAACCATAAACCTGGGAATTGATGTGATCATATGAGAAACTAATTATAAGACCTTATTCTCACCAACGTTGATGTAGATCAACTGATGTGGATCAAGAAAACTTTTTCGTGTTAATTCACACCGCAGAACTCAGTTAAACTGGTCACATGACCTATAGTATATATACAGGGCACAGTAGACTAGGTCATGTGACCAGTTTAACTGAGTTTTGCGGTGTGAATTACCACGCAAAAGTTTTCTTGATCCACATCAGTTCTACATCAACGTTGGTGTGAATCAGGTGTAAGAAACCCTTAATATAATTAGCATAAAGCTTGATCTTTGGCGTCTATGCCTGCCTCGCCACATGCAAGGAGCAAACCCAATCTGATAATTACTCTCACATTTTTAATTAATTTGCTGTGAATTTTTTTTTGTGCATGCTCACGAGACTGCTGAATGAAAAATTCAGAAAGGATGTTCTCTCTGGTTTGAATTCCTTTCAAATCTTGCATTCCACAACGAGGGGTGAAATACAATATATATTAAAATATACAGGGAATAGATGAGATGCTGCTTTCTAGATATGTCATATATTGAAATAGGTGCAGTACGAAGAAGGATGAGGATTGGTGCTGCATGCATACTATAGAAGAAGAAGCGCATTGCAATCAACAAACTTAAAATGAAATATGCCTGAGCTGACATGTTGTCCTTACGGCCTATCAGGCAAATGGCATAACTTAAATTTGCGCAATTATTTTCTTTACGAGCTCGATGGAAGGACACTTGACAGCGCATTATGAAAATGCTTCTGACGACGGATGTACCCTTCTTGTTAATCGGAAAATATTGAACAGCCAACGCAGCCAGGCTTCCTTTTCTTGATTTATCTGCCATGGGTTTTGTATGGCGACAACTGTCACGGAATTCAAACGTCAAGAAACGTTGCTGGCAATTATTTGATTTATGTCGTATATTGCTATTCTTTTGCCAAGAATCAATAGTTTCTTTCAGAAATGCATGCAAAATAGCAGTTGGTTTATGCACGCATCTGGCAGATGTATTTAAACGTCGCTTTTCCGGACAACATCCTTGCAAGCTATCATATTATACTAGTACATTTAGTTGTAAACTGTTATCACTTACTGCATGCATATATGCAATGTAAAGTTGTTCGCATTTAGTGTTATATATTATTCAAAACCTCCCATATCAGGATGACCAGTCATCATATAACGTCCTATACCTTAACATCACTTGAAAGTCATATGGGCGAGAGGGTATTGGAAATAAATGTTTAAACATTCATTGTAACTATTTTGTTACTATAGGCCTATAACTAACTTATGATTCATTTACGAATGCTATACTGATTAACCTTTATCAGTATAGCTACATGTACTTATAACTGCTTGCTTTTTCAGGGTATTAATACCAGAAGAGTTATATTATAGGGTAAAAACAGCGTAAAGCATGGAATAGCATGAAACATGGTATGGCCTTGAAATGCTATTTCTTGCTATATGCCGTTTTTACCCTTAGATATCTGTTAAGGTTTTTTGACTATAAGCTGTATTATGTATACTCGTAATGCAATGTAATATAACCAAGTTGTAAGTCATAATTTCATAACTAGAAATTCGACACGCACCATATCGTGTCATTAACGGTAGTGGCTTACATACATGTACATCATATAAAATAAGACCGATTAATGTAAGGCTAATAAGTTAATAAGTATAATGTATGCATCCGGATAACTGGAGCTTTATGCAACTGACAAAGCAAAGAATGGTAGATGATAACATAAAGGCAAACTTCCATATATTTTTGCGATAATATACATGTATGAACAGCATTGAAAGTCTAAATTGTATGCATACAGATGCAAAGCGAGTCTTGTGTGCCATGCCGAATGTGTCAATCGAGCATTTTTAAAGGTTTGTCCCCAGGTGACCTCGTCACGTGCATTGCCGAACGACTTTGCATCTCAGCTATTATAAATGCTTTATATGCAAAATGGCGCGATACACTCTGAAAATGCAAAATATGACAATTTAGGAGAGTGATAAGCTCCCCAGAATTATCTGTCACATGGCAAAACATCTCTTGGATGTGAGATTCGACTTTCATCTGGGCCTTTGTACATGTAGTTTATATCATTCATCGATTTCGTCACTCACGTTTTTGTCCTTTTCCTTTAACTTTTTTTTTTTTGCATTTAAGCCATCCCTTGCCATTTTCGTGTCTGTCTTCCAAAATATGAAATGCACGCATGCACTTAATATATGCATAGGTGCGAGAGCCACGCACTTTTTACACAAGTCTTCTCAATTTTTAACGCATTTTGTGTATCACGTATGCGTCAATGCTTCAACTAAGCAGAGCACAATGAGCATTTTTTGACGTGGATGGTCAACTTTGATCCATATCAAACTTTGCAAATGCAGCACAAATCAAGATGAGAAAAAAGAATGCCAAAGCATCGTCTTTGGAAAATATGAAATCATCTTGATTAAAATTATAAAAGGTTACCATTTAGCGCACATGCCTGGCATGCATCATATCACTTTTGCACTTTTTGCAGTTGTCATCATTTGAAATGAGGTGTATCCATGATAATTTTTCATTCAAAATCCTTATTAAGTTGGTAACAAACATGTTCAAGCTGCTTGATTCCATTATCAGAATCAATATTTCCAAAAATCTTCCAGATTATTGTGACATTTTCAAACGTTACTACATTCTGTTGCACTACACTTTTTGGCTGTATGAAAATCAATTTGAAATCATTGGATTTAATGAAAAATCTGTACAATATTCAACCGATTTTACAATAGGAACGTTTTCTACTTCCAATTTGTCGTTTAAAATAGCCATCACTGAACGAATGCTCTCTATAGATTGTACATCATCATCCCTGTGACAACAAAAAGCTGTAATAGTGTTGAATTAGAAAACTTCATCAATACAGGTTTTGGAAACGGCTGTACAAAATCTCATCTGCACTTGAATGTCGAGTAGACCCAAGTGGACTTCCCAATTTCTTTCAGTGGACTTCACGAATTGTAAATTAAAAAAATCCAGCGCAGCTTTATGCAAACATTAAAAGAAATAAGTGTATTGGAATTCGCGCTTGCATGGAGAATTGAGGTTTTAAATCTAATTTACTGAGCTTGTGTAGGTCCAACCAGTATTCCACAATAATATTATTGCCAGTCTTAAAGAAATTCTAGAAATCAGTTAACGGTGAATTTCAAAATTACAATCAATCCAATTTTACTTTTTTCATAGCAATTGGCTATTATACGCATGATGTTCTTCATCAAAATATGAATAAAATATGGATAAGACAGCAAAATTTCAATTTAGTTGGTTATTAAACATCCAAATTAACTATATTAGGACATGAAGGAAATCCACGATGACAACACTCATTATTAATATTATTATGCTGCATGGTTTTTTTTTTCCTATAAGGACGAGGTGGGTATAGGCCACGTCAACTTAAGGTTTACAACCTTTATGAAGGATGTCATGGACATTACAATCATGACAATGATCGATTATTTCATAAACACCATGAGAGCCGTGGAATTAGGTCATTCGCCTTGATTCTTCATGGAATCCTCTTCTAACGATATGATTTGTATCTCTAACTTAAGCCATAGCTACATCGAAAATCAATGAAAATTATCCAATGTGGCCATATTTCTTCATAATGTTATGTAACTGATTTAAATGAGATGCATTCCATCGAATTGGTAAAATTTATTAATTATTGTCTAATGTTCTCATAATATACAATAATTCTTTTAAAAAAATATAAAACTGCCGGTTCAGAATCTTGCAAATAGGTCCTTCATCTTTTGTAATTGCTCTGATGAATTTATGCAACGCATTACTTGTTGGAATTCACGACATTTATAAAATATCAGCTGGAAAAAGCATTAGTAGGCCCATAAGGACACAGTAAGAAATTCATCAATTGAAGAAATATTAAAGAGCAATGCCGAGCTTTATAGAGCAGCACCTCTATTGCCTCTATTTCTATAAGTGCCATTCCATGAAAAATCAGAAACGCTGCAGTGGGAATGGAATGGCTCCTTGTCTATAATAGACAAGAGAGAAAGACGAGTTTGAAGATGAGTGTGTAATAACCGTAATCATAGTAAAAATGTTTCATCACAAGGGGCTGCGGAAATATAAGTGCAGAGTTGTAGAAAATGAGAACAGAGTTTATGATGTGATACAGGCACACATGGTCGTCTTGGCAGCCAAAATGATAGATGAAGCCCTTTAACACTTTTATACAAAGTATCAGAAAATAGCATCAATGGGATTACAAGCCAGAAGACGCTTTCAAGTCAATTACAGGGCTGGTGATGGAAAGAGCCCCCTGTTTACATTCATTTTACTTATCGAATTATATGAAGTTCAGTGATTTTATTTATAGGAAGGCGTTCAGCCGCTCTGGACAGATTCCTTTTCTTTCCAACTTCTTGTAACACACTGAATATAACAACAACAAAGCATTTGCGAAGCCAGCAAACATCCGGAATGGACAAAATGCGAACAAAGAATGTCAATGATATATTTAAAACCATAAACCAGTGATGAACTGTTCGTGAGATAGCTATTTCATTGCAATCAAGAAGTATAACGCTCTCATAAGAGGGCATAAACGCAAATCGAAATACTATACACCTATATATACATGTTTCTTTTACATCGTATCAAAACGAAAATGTATACTGAACACCTTTTGTACTTAATAAACATACTAGAATTTAGGGAAATATAATTTTCAAAGTTATCAATAAAACCACTCACTGATTGGAATGCCATTTGAGCTGGTTGATCACTTAGCAGAAAATACAGGGTGGACCAAAAGCCAGTGCCACCCTATTTTTTTTTTAAAATCTTATACTGTAGTTATGAAAATTCTGTTAATGCGGTTAAATAGCAAGTCAAGTGTGCATGACGTAAATGAAGATAGCAATATTGTTTGATAGCAATAAAACAAAAAATATTGTTGTATAGTATTTCAAATTAATATTCAAGTTTATTACACAAGAAATATTATGGATATACATGTAAGTTGGATTTTCAAGTTTTGCAGAAACTTTAGGGCATGTTTCTTAATTCTATGGACGTAGTGACCCATGTGTTTGTAGCACACTTCCGGCAAGATCTGTTAAGTTTGTCTTTCCGGAAATTTGTACATCAATAAAGAAGAAAAGGAAAAGCAGGACTTATAGCAATGAAAAGAAGGAAATACTAGGACTAGAAGAATAAAACAAGAATGTTGCATTGTTATATGGATGCAAGGATATTTTTTAAAGAAATATGACATAACATGAAAGCATTTCTGCATTCGGTTTCAATAGATTTTAGTTGCACATGCAACAGAAGCTCTATTAAGAAAATCAATAATAAGATATCTATAGAAAACCAGATAATTTATCATAAAAATAATTCGAATAATTGAAATAAAAGAAAAGTTATGAGAGAGGACCATTGTTAAAATGTGTTCAAGTACTCAAAGGTAATACACATTTTTTTTTAAAAAAATAGATGAAACTCAATTTAGAAATGATAAACATGCAGAACCCGAAGGATTAAAATCGGCATTCTCATATTCAAAGATAATGGTAATTCCTTATTTGCCGAATGCTTAGTGATTCGATTGAATGCGTTCATTTGAAATAGCCGTTCAATGCACAAGTACAAAGAAACTGCAAAATCAGAGAAAACAAAAGCCAAATACGTTCGTGGAGGCCTGCTTTCGATGGAATTTATTGTTGTTTTGCTATACAAGAAGAGATCTCCATGTTTATCTCAAATTCCTCTTAGTTACGGCGATCAACATTCCAACTTATAGTACAGAAGTTTTAGAATAATTATATGCCAAGTTTTATAATGGTATTCACCAAGACAAAAAACTATATCATGTACCGAATATTTTTACTGGCAATACTAATTGTTGAACACATTTTAAACCATCTGTATTGTAAAACAACAATGTTTTACAATAGCAGCAATAAACAGAAAAACCTGTGAATAACGAACATTATATATAGCGATATAAGTCACAGTCTGCACAGATCGATTTTATAGAACGCGATATAAGCTGTTTCACAGGGACAAAATCACGATTTTACCTGCGAATAGCGATTAACGATCCACCATTGAAGTACAACTGTTATGTATAAACTTTCGCCAATAGTAGAATACTTTTAATTGAAAAGGGGCAACAATGGCGTACCTGTACATAGCACAACGTTTGCTTAGGTCCCAGTGGTTTATGTTATTCACAGGTTTTGCTGTACTCAAATTGAAATAATGTTCATAAAGCTTCCATCTTAAATTCATAATCCTTACAATCTTACAAAACATAGACGTATTGTATGTAATTTCAGTTATTCTGGACAATATACATGTATCATATCAATTTATTGAGGCCTAAGTATTCAGGACAGTATAATGCACACGTTATCATGCAGCGATAATTGTCGGTTATAAATTAGAAATAAATTGCTTTTTTTCTTGTTATTATTCATGTAACACATTTTCAATTGCTATACGCGCTTATATTATATTTTAATAAAACAAAACAAAAAACAAGACAGGAGACAAGCAAGCTTGCACAGCATGCTTACCTTCAATACTACCCCAATTGTCCGTATTGTAATGCTGTCATTTCATAACATACATATAAGCAGCGATGCAATTCTTTTATATCCGCTGTTACCCCAATGGGAAAAGTGCTTCTGAATACATGTATAATGCATTAAACCATGTTGCTGTGCACCACTGCCAATATGAGAATTTTTCCTCGGAATATTTCGCACATAATTCATATACGAACGCATGGATGGATCCGGATCACTCATGAATCGGCCTCAATATGCAAATTTATGCAGAAAGGTCGGATATCCTCGATCATGTTACGCCATATCACGCAACAAAAGTACATGAAGATGTGGTTTTATACTTTTGAATATTACCACATACTGCTAACGTAAGACATTACAGTTTCATTTAAACAGTTATTACTTTTCTTAACAACTTTTATTAACATTATTTGGCACTCTTATAATTATCATAAGTTATCTTTTTGTATTAAATGACTAAAAGTTGTTCTTCCTAATTTTCAGCTTAAAATCAAAGTTTTAGACATAATGTGCATTAATTGTATAAGCTTATAATTATAAAGCATGCACTTATGCAAATTACATGTCGTTGCTACGGACACATTTATAATAAGTTCATGTTTTTCAAATTTAAATTTTAACATCCTTATAAAAAATTCGAGTATTTGGAATTAACATCATCTCATATAGGCCTACAGTAAAGAATGCTATATATGTACATGTATATTAAAAATTTACACAGTCAAAAAAGAAATTTAAAAAGCATCCCATGTATACACCAATGCAAATTCACTGACCATCATCTAGTTATCCACTAGTGCAAGTATCTATGTGCAACCGAATAAATACTTATCTGCTTTATTGTCAAAAAGCAACGATTTTATGAGAAATCCTACCATCAAGCCATATATATGAGCGACATTGAAAACTTCCCCATTGTGAAGGAAAAATCCATGTCGACTTCCTGCCAACAAAATAATACGTTTATGCCTAATCCCATTCCACATCCTCCGCACTTTTAAATTGGTGCTTGCGAGCATTCCGTGCAATTTTAGGAAAAGTGGAAACATTAAATGAATTGGACTGGATACAGAGCTAGATAGGTTTTTCAGTCCGTTGTTTGCGTGTGAAAATGCAGTCAGAGGGAACAGAAACATACAAAACTGGCAAAGAGAATAGACTGCAGTTTTCAATGGCTCCCCTGAGCACTATGGGTAGAGTCGAGCGTGGACTCGTGGGAGGATATCAGCTGGATGTAAGAATTCAATCAAATTTTTTTTTATTCTCAGAATCCTTGTATATACTCGATATAATATTCGTTATTTGAAATTCCCCATATGCAGCGAATGTAACAAACAAGGGGAAAAATGTATATTGGGAATCTGACAGGAGGACAGATATTAATGAAATAAAAAATAACCAACATAATGTTAGGATGTTGTATCTGATATATGGAACATTAAATCTTATCTATAGTATTTAGCATTAAGCGAACAGTTAAGTATAGTTAAGTATACAATTTAAATATTTGAACTTCCCTTGCTCAATTATGTAATATTACAACATATGTTATATTTAATTATTATTTGTATATTTTAGAAATATATGTATTTTGTACTTTTTGCTTACCGGTGGATGACGGCATCGTTGATATCCAGCAAGATGTACATGAAGACGGTAACATTTCTTATCGCAGCATACGATATTAACTTCTCAATGCACAATGATAGGTGAATGAAGTGCATGCCATGGCGTTGTCCATTTCATCTAATAAAAATATTGGGAAATTAGATTGCATTAAAACATTAGTTATGCTCGAGTAGAACACCAGGAGCACTCCAAAATATTTTTTTTATTAAAAATGAATTATTAACGATTGAGAATTCATTCCATCCTTTCTAGGAATATTCTAATTACTTAAAATATAAAATTTCTTGTTAGTGCATGGTATTCTAATCAATACACGTATGAATATCAAGATGTTCAAATCACACGTGAAACATCATTTGAAAATTAGATTTAGGAAACAGCACTTTAAAAATTTGAACATAGCATTAGATCGACAAGTATTGACAATTTGTATAAGCATTCAAGATATGCTCCAATAATTAAATTTAGCTAGTACTGTCAGAAATGTGACAGTATTTTTTTCTAGAAATATACTTATTGTTTAAGTACAATATTTCCATTATAATTTTTAAGACTGTCACGACCACAGGTTGTGATATGCCCTTAGATAACGTAAGTGCCATACACACTACTTTTTCCCAATATGAAAATGGGTTCATCGACTGCATATGGGCACATTATGAAAGACTACAGAGAATGCTATAGTTCCATCGTGCATATAGCTAAAGGACAAATATATATATTGAAGTAAAAAAACATATGGTATGCCACGAGGGTTTGAAACTTTATGGAAGGAGTATCAAGTCTATAAAGCAGGTCAAATGATGTTAATGGAAAAACGGAAGAGGAGTAAAGGCAATTGGTTGGGAAGAGAAGGAGATTCATAAACAAGGAGATGAACAGGAGCAAAAGGGGGAACAAAAAGTCGTTTGCGCAATATTACTATTGTCAAAAAGGTTCATTTTGTCTCCTCCACCCTCAACCTTTTCTATCGAGCGACGCCAATATATATATGGGATCTATGCAAATTGCACTTGTTAACTTGCAAATCTTTAGCAAGTTAATATCGAACAAGACATTTAAGGGGTGAAATTCAATTTCATGCGCTTGCAGATGGGGGTCGTGGAGCTCCAGATACGATTCATCTTCTCTCAGAAATTTGCTTTCAAATGTTCACCCATTCACACATACTAACTTTAAGCCCCCAGCAGATAATAGTAGTAACACATGTCTTTTTTTTTTCTTCAAGTAGAATGTTGATCACAGCACAGTTTGTGTAGCCACAGATGCAAGCAATAGAGAGGCTATCCATAAATAAAACTTACTGCTGGTTTTTTGCTTATATAAATATATGCTATATATGTGATACATGTTACAAACATACATACGAAACTTTGAAAAAATAGGCTAAAAGTTAGCTTTGCTGATATTTTGTGGTGCTAAAAATGTGTGATGATCATCTTTGGCAATAATACAGACTTTTCCAATCCGTTTAAAGGATATTCGTATTTAAATAATTTGCATGTAGTTGACATTTTGGCTGCTAAAATGCATGCTTCAAAATGAAAGATTGCAAATTTGATTTCGTCTCCGTGTAATTGCTAAATGTGTTGATAATTCAATTCATTAGCCACGTGTGAACTGCGATGTAAAATGAAAAGGCAAAAGGCAGAATTTCATCTAGGCAACCGACAGAAAAATGATCAAAGCTAATGTGAAAGGGAGTCTCACCCCACATTTATGCGATAAAAAACGAAAATAAAAGAGAAAGAAACAGTTGCCATAAATGTTAATAATGAATGATTCAAGAATTTTATCATGCACATTGATTGTCGTATTATGATTTGAGTGCAGACAGTTAGCGCATTTAGGCATTCTGTCAATTTATTATGGCTACAATAATGGTAGAAAATTATTAGCAAATTGACGATAAGTTATTTCCTTTGGCATCTATGAATTTATAAAGGAGTATAAAAAAGGGAGAAAAAATTCAATTTAGTTTTATGAATACCACTGTGTCTGAGCCATTTTAATTATTAATGCTAGGTACGATTTAACTATAGTCTCGCATAAAATGAGACATACACGTATTTAGTAAAATATAATTCTTAGAAAATGTATCGACAACGTTTATAAGCCAAATAATAGTTTTACATATAGGCTTAGTTCTCCATCTCGATCGAAAGTATAAAATCCAGATTTGCATCTAATCAGAAATGGATTTTTTTTTAAAACTCTAATAAGCTATTTCATGAACAATAATCTATGTTGTTGGATAATTATACTTTGATGAACAAACCTGCTCAGATATTATATAAAAATGGTTAATTTTTATTTCAATTTTTATTTTTTTTCCAGAATCATCGACTACCATAACCAAATTGCATCGTGGAAACAATCAGCAACACTGAAATTCAGTTACATGGACTACTAAGGTTATTAAGAGTCTCCAAAACCATCTCCATACATTTCACGATACATTGACATCCATATGTGCAACTGGTTTGACAACATTTTCATTAAAAGGTATTTTGATGCCTCATATGTATGCCTGCACAAAATAAACTATTCGAAATTAAGTTAGAAATTCTGAATTAATTTCTTCTGTAATCCCATACTTTGATGAAATAAATTTTTTATTTATAAATAAGATGTTGCCCACTGTCTGACATCTCCATATGTTACAGAAATGCACGATAGTTCAACAATCTTCCATTAAAGTGCAATGTGAATATTGCCCATCCATCTTCGTAAGAATAGAGATCTAAACTTCAGTATTTATTTGAAGCTGAAACAAAATTATGTTTCTATAGAAAGACCTAGTTAATTCGAAACCAAGCTGTTTATTTTTAACAGGCCACGTACTGTCTATGAATATAGCACTTGACCAGGACTATAAACTTGGAAACAGGCAAATTACAAGTTTTATAGGAAAGCTAATTGACAGTATAAAACTGAAGTATCTACCACACTGTCTCGTATGTCAAGTATCCATTAACATCAAGCGTGTCAATCAACGTTGGCCCTTTAGTAATCTCTTGCACAAGGTGTAAAATTTCCTTATTTGAAAGAGAAAGAACTGTGGAAGATCAAATGGGGGAGATGAATTTCAAGTAGCGAAATACCTCCATTGTGCGACAGAATTTGCGAGTGTTTTTTCCTCAAATGTCTTTTTCCAACCACTGTCAAATTAAATGAATACATGAAATGCTCATTCGAAAGGTTCAGAGGTGAAGGAAATCACTTTGCACTTTAAAAGCATTTTCACGATGAAACGACAGCTTAAATACTTAACTTTAAAATCCACAAAATGAAGACAGTAAAAGCAAATAAATACAAGTGCGTGACAGCAAAGCGCCTGCCAACATATCTAGCAAACTTTCAACTGGTTTAGGTTTACTTATAGAAAGTATAAATTGCAACAAAATATTGAGATACAGAAGTGCATACAATGTATATGGTTAACCAATGAAACATATACTGGAATACATTTTAAATAACCACCTTGTTCATCGACTACAACCTGCAGTTATTTACCTGTACTTTTTTGCTACCTCACGCTTTAACCAATTTATCATTTTATAAAAATTTTACCAAAATCTTTTAACATGTGTTACACCCTAGTAAAAAGACAACACATTTTATTTCGATAACTCAAAGTTCTGGTATAGCTACAGTATATAATAAAGGGATTGTACAGGCTTCCTTTAAACTTAACGAGAACGATAAACACACTAATACGCATGCGCATGAATACGTTATGGGGGCATATATAATATATAATAGCATATATATGCTCCTCAAAGACGTTGTAATATCCCGTTAAACTAATAAAAATGTCGTCTTCATTTAACCATAAATCCATTAACGTCGTCCCCACGCATGCGCATTAGCGACATAAAAACTGTTACCAATGAACTTAATAATGCCACTCTTATTTGCCCTGCATATTGCCAAGAATTAGAGATGTACAAAAACTTTTCAGGACTGGTTTTAATGCATTAACAATTTTTTATTAAATTCTGGCACAAGTTATGCTTTTAGAGCGGATATTATTTTACACAGCATGCTTTTAGACAGGTTCTACTGTATACATGTTGACTATATGCCAGACTATGACTTAAGATTGTTTTTAAACAAAAATAATTAAAGTTTTACTATCAAAATGGGGTTAAAGTGAAATACAAGGCTATCAGTCAGAATTTTAAAATATATCTTGTACATGCAAATTAAATATGCTTGACATATGGCTTAAACTTTTAACGATGGTCATGTATGATCCTTTTCCATGGCACCTTCGGCATTTTACAATTCATATGAATATGCACATATACAAAATTAATATTTACCATAAAAATATTAATTTTCAAATTGCCAATAACAACGCAATATACCGAAACTTAAAACGTTAACGTATATGTCCGTGCTTAGTGACTCGTAATAAAGGAACAGACATGGAATTGGCTCTTCCATGGCTTTCTCCGTTGAAATTGGGTGAGGCAATCTGAATTACATAAGAGTTCGTCTGAGGCGGATATAGTCACAACATGGCCAACAATAGGCACGAACCGTGTCAAAGGACACGACTGTAGGGGTAGACCCCTGATCCCTTTTCAAAACCGGGGTTCCATCACTTTGAATACGGGCCAGACTAGCATAGTTTCTTTCATAAAGATCGCATTATGTCCTTCGTGTTAAGGTTCTCCCAGCTAGGCCCCGAACGTGCCAAGGTCAACAAACTGGACACCCTGGGAACACGGAGGGTAACCCAGGCCCTGCACCCTACCTAGAAGGCGCTGCCCAGGCCATGATATACAAAATTGGAACGGTTGTGTGGTAACAGCCAATGATAGTCGCTTATATAACATTCTGTTTGGCTGATGACAGAGCGGCTGAATTACTCCCAATGAATACCAACGGCAATCCCATATTGCACATGAACGTGAGAAAGTAAGGTGCATCTATGGGCCTCAGGAGAAACTGTCACTTCGAATAAACATTCTGTGGGGCAATTCGGCAATTACTCAGACTGTTGGGGTAATTTATGAGAGCCACTAGCTTATGAGATGTAAAATTACGCATTGTTAACCTTATGGCACTCTGGTGAACCCAAGGTGCCCCAAGAGGCACCCCCTTCCCTGGACAGCACTCCTATAGCAGACGAGATTTAGGAAGTGATACCAGCCCGTGACAGGTCACCACCCTAGATCAAGGGGGCCAAGACCGTACAATTATTTAAAGGTTGGGTTAAGTATTTCTGCGAAAAAAAAAGAAATAGATATATGGGCCCGGCCTTATTCAATTTTTGGCCCGATTTTAATGGGCTGTCAAAATTGCACACCCATGAAAAACGTATACGAGCGGAACATGTGGGTGAGGCCAGGTCTATTTTGCAAGACCCCAATTACGAGACATAATGGCCATGTGAAAACGAAAGTGTCACAACTCGTGCTAAAATATGGAAAAATACTAAGCGAAATCAATGCAACCTGAAACGATGATTTTTTTTTACGAAAAAGCTGAGTTTGATATTTTGTACACATACACATTCATCCAATACAGGATGCTACAACAGCATTTATATTGGTCAAAATGATTAACCATGCATGCACTATATAAAATGTGATACAAGATGTTCTCGAAAACTGATCCAATCATGACTATCCTGGGGATGGATTGAATTATATACCAATCTATAAAAGAGCCTCAATGCACTGAAATGCACTAATACAAATTGTGAACAGTCTCCAGGAGAATTTTATACTCTTTTTGGAATCACTAATGTATAGACCCCCGAGCTCTATACATTCTGTGCTATTAACTTTCCCAACAAACATTTGTACCCCCAATTTGTTTACGGTTTCCATTATTTTGTCCATCTCTTATGATACTTTTAGAGATGCTGATTTAAAAATATAATGTACATACTAAATACGCATGAAATTTATACATGTTCTAAACTCTTAATTTCAATCTTTTTCGGTAGCCTATGCATTTTTGATGAAGTCCCTTTTCAAATTCCCTCTATATACATGTACGAGCGTATACGTGACATCAGACTATATACTATAGTACTGGGAAGTCTATATCTACGAGCGTAAATGTACTGTCGGCTCTCGATATAACAAACAGTTATTGCACCCGACATTATATATACCGAGTCATTACAACGAATCGTTCGATATTACGAACGATTTCGGTGGTCCTGCATTCAATATCCCACAATATTATGACTGTTTATATCGAACAACCCCTTGTCGTAATGAAAGTATACTTGGCAAAGTACACTATAAGTGCACATTTTTTGAAAAATGTAGTATATACATTACAGCAAAGTATAAGCTAGGAAAAGTATACTATATTTTCAGTTGTCGAAAAAGTATACAATTTAGTATACACTTGGCATATACTAAGTATATACATGTATAAACAGTTGATTTTGACAAAGGACTCCATGATGCGCCAAAAAGTTTATAGTCATTTTTTTAAATGAATGTGAATATTATACAAACAGACATGTTCTTGTATAGCACGTTATAGTGTATTTTTCGATTCAGCTTTTCTTCAGAGGTATTTCGTTAATTTTTCCACAAAGAAATAAAATCTTTCAGTCATGTTCTTTGCATTCCCCATGCATCATATAGTGTGTCATGCAAGGCCCACAATAGCGCTGTTTGAGCCAAGGAAGACTTGTAGAAAACGTAAAGCGCATGACAGCGTATAATTCAAAAAACGGTCACTTTTCTCGACAGATGAGAAAACAAGATTCTTTAAACGTGTAATCTATATGAAACTGACAAGAGTATCCAACCGAGAGGAGTTGAGTGCAGTTTGAACGCCAACATTGCAAATATGCAAGAGGGACATGAACAGCACGGTATATGTATGGTCAAAAATATTTGCTAGTATATTGCCTTGACCCCTATGCAATCTTCGAAAATTCGAGCCAGACATTTGGATAAATAAATATGTGCAATATCAGTTACCATAGATTGCTTATCTGCTTACATGAATACTGCTTTACTGCGAACAAACTACAAACCAATACACTGGATATGTATTATTTTAATTCCTTGAAATACCACTCGTGTATCAATAACTATGCATAGTTTTATTCTGGTACTGCATGCTATTGCTTAAACATCATTGGTTTTTCAAAATTAATTGCTGAAAAAATTACACTGAAATGCCCACATAATATGGTGACGAACTGCACCATAATCTCAATAAATTACATAATGGAAACAATTAAGCTAAGTGATAAAAGTGTCACATACATTTTAAACGAAATTTAATGATCCAAGTTATGATCACGTGACTCGTTTTTGTTTTAAGGGCACCATGACTGTTCACAATTAAGGGCACCATGACAGCTGAGTCTGTTCACAATTAACAAAATGTCATATCCTCATATACATTATATAGGTACCCTTAGTGTAAAAATATGCTGAAGCATGGATGGAGAATAGCATGGAAACATACCTGTGATTACTCTATGCACCTGCACTCAACAAACAGTATGTGCCATTTGCTTCCACTATGTGCGGGTGCATCGACTTTCCTTGCTATTCTCCATCCTCTTATCCATGCTTCAACATGTTTTTACCCTTACGGTGTTGACACTTAGCCACGCTACGATAAGTTTTTGCTTAGTTGACGGAGGTTTGAGTGGGCTTGCCGAGCTTGTGATATTCTGTTACATGGCGCCAATGATTATGTTGTAATGGCGCTTAATAGCTTTAAATTCACATGGAATGATGGGCTGCAGACAGACATATGTTGTGTTGCGTCGATCAAACCGGAAATTGCCTCCTCTCAGCCTCCGTCACCGCAAACTTAGCTGAATTTGGCTAAAAATGCGATAAGTTTCGTATCGAGAGCACATCAATTTTACTTTGTCCAAGTCAAGTTGGAATTCGAGAAATTATACCTATACAGTGTATTATGACATGGAGGAATTTGGCCAAAATAAGCAAGAGCAATAATGCATAGGGGAAAGAGGGAGTGTAGGTCTACATATACAGTAGTTTGCATAAATTTTGGAATTTCAAAGCATTTCACCCTTTACCCATTCCCTCTGCATAGGACTGTTAGAGCCCTAGGGCATCCAACATAAATACCCCAGTAACCCAAGATTATAGCACGCGTCTACAATAACATGAAAGCAGCGAGGGTGCGGCACCTTTGAAGATTTTTTTCCTTTTCTTCTTACCTCAGCAGAGATGAATTGGCCAATGCATTAAAAAGTAAACATGTTCAGGTATGCCGAATGACCTCCATGCTCTATGGATGCGTAGGGGGTCAATGTACATTTGACCTGGTCAGTAGCCAGCTAAGCTTGTTGATTCAACGTATTTCGAAAAGGCACACCTGTGCGTGCTACCATTCTCGAGCAATGCTCACAAACATAGATTTATGTAACGTATATATGCCAGTCGTAGATTATACCAGACACTGTGTATATACATATCAGTTTTATGAAAGGAGGGTATTAAAGTCTTTGCCAAAGGCCCAAAGGACGAAAATGTCCCCTGAAAATACTGCAACAGTTACAATGCAAACAGCCAAGTTTCCAATATATACTTTATGGATTTGGTATTGCTCATAAGGCTCGTGCTAACGCTTATTATGCAAAGGGCTATTCAAAAAAGAAAGTATAAAAAAAGCGTATAGATCGACACGTTGGTTTAATTCGGCCAGGGTGATATGGTTTAACCTCACCACCATAAATTCAATTCCGTTCAAAGCAGCTGTCAAAGTGAGCAAATCCTAGATCCTTCTTGGACATTAACTGACCAGTCAATGTTCGGCGTTTTTTCCATATTTACCCCTGTGTATTACAGAACGGTATAGAAGGATATAAATACATACGCCTTAATAAATTGCAAGAGCTTATATATAGGGGAAATAGAAGATTTTACAATTCTGTTTATTTAAAAAAAAATATAAAGAAGGGAAAAGGGAATGAAATGAAGAGGGGAACATAAGATGGTCATATGCACCAAGTAACATTGCATTATGAATATGGTGTATACCATTATCATTGAAAATACGTCGATATTTCGACAACCAAAATTCAACTGCCCAAAGCCTATTTTCAGGAAAAAAGTTAAATACAATCTATTCATGTAGAAAATTCTTTGCTATAGCGACAACGATCTTATTGAAAGATTGATGTTATTGGTATAACTACTTTAAATTTATTTTCGATTTTTAACAATGGCTAGTTTATGTCAATATATACATGTCTGAACAGCTGAGCAGCAAGAGGATAAAAGGTCCTATTGACAAGATTGCATACAACTGATGGTCCTATGCACATGCATCGCCACCTTTTAGCATGAAATGAATGTAGTATGCTTTATAATATAATCCATTTTAATTGAACTATAATAACAGTATTTTTCTATTTTGTCTTAGATGAAATAATAATCAGATAAATTCCTAGCAGGATAAATGTGCGAATACGCGACAAGAGGATAAAATGCGTGACCACGCCAAATTTGAAGAGGAATAAAAGCCAGTTTCCCAATTTAATCACAATTAAAAGTGACGGTTTCCTGAATGCCACATGCTGTTGGCATTTCCATGAATATATAGCGAATTTCGACTTCCAAATTTCAGCCAAGACAAAATAACCGTTTGATTGAAGGCTATTATTCTGGATATATACAGTATAATGTACAGATTTAAACAATTTGTTTGATTTTTTATTCATGACCTGGATTTTTTGCATTTCAGCTGTAATTTGTGTATATTGCACATTGACTGGAAAGCACGGATTATACTTGATGAATAAACCCCAGCATAAAAATATCTTATAAAAATTCGTGAATCTTTCAGGCTCTGCACCATTGTTCAAAAACACAAAAGCATCCAATCCTTTCAACACAAGGAAAAATAATTTTGATATATAGTGTTTTGCCACCCATAAGCAGGGGCAAAACCTTTGCCCTGACAGGTCTACGGTCAGTTAAATATGATTTTTTGTCCATATGATCCTTTAATACAGTAGCACCGAAATGGCGGGTTGGGCTCATAATAGACGGGTGCTCAAAGGACAAGCAGGGCGCAAAAGGTGGCCCAATTTATTAGCAAGGTTGAGCAAAATAAAAGTAAAAGGTGCGAGACCCACAGGGTGAAACTGAAGTTTTCCCTCTTAAAGGTCGCCTCGTTCTCACCTTCGTCACCTTACTAGTGGCCGAGCGGTTAAAGGTTTCACCCTAGTTCGTTTCCAGACAGGAGAGGTCAGCCGGGGTCAGCCGTCCCTCTCCCCCTCTGCACCTGACTCGGGACACTCATTGTCCCACCTGTGTGCAATATGGGACCAGAATAAACCGCTGCTCGACCCACCCCAGTTTGTTCTTCGCCCTTTGTGCGACCCAGAGTCTTGAACTATTATGTAGATGTCGAGACACTGTGCCCTCAAAGGTGAATAAGACTATTGGGTTTCTCGACATTGTGCCCTGGAGAGAAAGGAGGTTGCATAACTGGTCACTACCGTCTGCGACCTGTTCACTTTCAAATCAGAGTCCAACTGGAAAACTATTATTCAAATGAGGAGGAGAAGGGCTTTTCAGGTCTTGGCATGTCAATAGGTCACCTCATCAGCGCCTTTGTTCACTATGCCCTTTAGTCCACCTAAATTTCACACAAGCAGACCCTACCAGCCAACAATTGATTCGCTTATCCTATGCTTTCATTATGCCATAATTAAAGGTGGTTTTACCAGATACAATTTTATATCTTGAATGTTGAGACGAAATCTAATCCGACCGGTTGAGTGCCAAAAACATATCAAATGCAAGAAAAAATATTTTTATCCGCATATTTCAGGTTTTTATTATATGGTAGAAGTAGTAAATGAAAAATAATTTCTGTATAAACTTATCAAAAACAAATACTTCAAATAAAAATTATTATTTTAAAATAACTTTCATGGCAAATTCATTATCATCGCTAATGAAAATAATTTCACTTTTTATTTTGTTCCTTTGGTAAATGCATAAAAAATATTTTTCTGTAACTCCAATAAATAATTTAAACTACATGTACAATTATTTGCTTGTTTTACAAATTTTATATTTGCATATTAAATGGTTTCATTGTTTTAATCGAGCTCACACTCGATAATTTCATTTAGAAGTGTAATTTGATCACAGTTTTTTTTTTACAAAATAATTAAGTGTCATATGGCCGGTCTTACCAACGAAGGTTAAACTGCAGTTGACCACAGTTTGACCTCCGATTCGGTTTTACCAGCAGAGGTCAGTTGGTAAAACCCAAACAACTGACCGGGAGGTCAAATT
The DNA here is from genome assembly GCA_034698905.1 of Xestoiulus laeticollis. NCBI lineage: Eukaryota > Metazoa > Arthropoda > Diplopoda > Julida > Julidae > Xestoiulus > Xestoiulus laeticollis. Next base: position 39,049 of record JAQGCC010000360.1, read on the forward strand.
GTGGCCAAAGTTTGACTACAGGTTACTTGACCACAGATTTTACCAGCGTTGGTAAAACCAGCCATTAGTCTTTAAAATCTTAAGACAAAATCGTTAGTATCTTAAGACACTTAATTACAAAAAAAGCTACATGTAGGTCAAGACCTGCACACTGCAAATTCGATTCATCGACGACATTATGCAATATTAATAATACAGTAAAAAATGCCTGAATAGTGGTGGAATAATTCATAAAAACGAGTAACTGTCTAAAATTTCGGAAAAAAACTAAAAATGCATCATGTTTCTCGCATTTGTACCCTCTATTGTGCAGAATAGATAGCATCCCCTTAAACTATTTTGAGGGGTTTAAGAAGGAAAATGCAATATAAAGCATGAATTTTATGAATTTGTACGAGCTATTACGATCCATAAAAGCTCATAAGGTTTGCAGAAAAGATCCTTGTTGCATATGCCATGTTATTCCCAAATCCTGAGAATGAATCCCCTTAATGAACATTTTACTATTAAAAAGCTACTGTTCCACCAATTTGCGTCCTTCAAGCCCACGTTGCGTTTATTGTTTTCCTCCCATGTATTAGTACTCTTTTATGCAAATAGCACCGCATCTTTTGCATGGGTATGAAAAGTTCCATTATCCTAGAATCCCAAGGAAAGCCACCGTCCCCACCCTTCCTCTGGCAGTTTAGACACGCATGCTTAGCTAGCTCTCTCCACATGGGAAAAAGAGGGAGGCCACTTCCGAGACCCAGGGCTAATTCGACGTAGTCTGCACCCTTGGACGAAAAAGGTCTCACGCATAAAAGGAAACAATGTTGTTCACGGAATGGTGGGCAGCATTTGTACCCTCGACCGCAGGAATGCGGGGCTCGCAGAACCCAGACTGGGGGCACTGTTGTGTGCCCTGACAGTTGCACTCCAGGACCCTCATCCCCTCCCCATGTCAAAGACATTTTACTTTCACTTACCCCACATGGTGTCCCTGCGATGACCACCAGGGGGCAGCAGCGACCGTCCCGTGATGTGAGACAGTGCCGGCCCTCCGACACACGGGAAACATCGAAAACGACACAAGTAGATTTAAACTTGAAGAAAGGTT
>JAQGCC010000361.1:0-40127 GCA_034698905.1 Xestoiulus laeticollis
GTATTTTATTTGACATTTATCGCCCTCATTTTGGGATTTCCCAGTGAGTGAAATTTCATTGTTGCATGCTTTGGCGTGTATGCTCTTCGCAGGTAAAACCGTGATTTTGTCCAAGAAACCAGTGCGCATGTCGCGTTTCGCAGGGAATACGCTACATGTATATGGAGCTAGTTTTTTCTATAAAATCGATCCGTGCCGGCTTCGAGGGTGCGGTACTCCCAGGTAGTACGCTATATGGAAGGCTCTTATTCACTGGTTTCACTGTATGTGGTTATGCGAGGCTCTTTCAAGCGGAACTTGTACTATATTGTACGCCATCAGTTGACTATTCCATCATTCATGCCAGAGTGCATGACAACTACTTTGTGCGCAAGTAATCTTTACTAAAAATGCAATTATCCAATGTATAAAAGCTTTCCTGAGGTGTATTCTACTACATTTATTATACCTCGAAACATATCTTCCAATATTCCTGGCAGTGATGCTGTCCATCGTACTCAACATCCTGTTGTTAGATAATTTTGTATAAATATGTCATTTAACACATTTCGATAGTTAGTTTCCATGGTTGCAATTTGTTTTTAACATTTTTCCATCAGTGGTCATTTCAACAGTGACTCGACTTTTTTGGTAGGGTGCTGGACCTAATTTGTAAGAGTTAGCTTTCATTAGCTAACTACAATTGTAGTGATGCATTACTATTTCATATTTTATTAGTAGTTATTAAATGTAACGAGCACACGAGGAAAATGTTGAGATTGACTGCAAATGGATGTCGCCCCTGGGTTTGGCCTAACGACAGTCATAATGTTTGCTGCTCAACTGCAGAATGCATTTAGGCAGAAAGAGCAAATTTAATTAAGATAATGTGACACGGGCGTCATGGGCGAATGCATCCTGATCTATGCTTACCTTAGGACCTGTTTTCATTTTGCAATTCCCATTGGGTTGAAGAGCATTTGCACAAATGGCAAGTGTTCTTTGGCAGTTAGCAGCTGATGCAGTGAGGGAATTGAACGACTGTTTCATGGACCGAACCCATTTCTGGGTTTTGGGATGCTAAGCAAATTTTGAATAATCGATGATTGCTTAGTTTGTAAATGGTACGCAGACGTGAATTTTTCATTTCAATCATCTTTTTATGCTTTTTTTCTTATTTTGAATCCTGTGCCTTGAAGCACAAGTGTCAATTATGCACATTTGGGTTGCTCATAGGCCCTACAGTTTCATATATGAAATACTAATAGCCTTCTATGGTTCACTCATTTTTTAAAAAAAAATACAAACTGTAGGCTAGCTATATTATATCGACTATTGCCAAGTGTGGCATGATAAGTGCTTTTGGTAGTGTGATAAACTGCAGCCTGTTTGCTATATGCTTCTGGTTGCCAGATAGATATTATTTTATGAACTGCAAGTGTTTGTTCAGGTGAAATGCAGGTTGTATAAATTATAAACTAAAAAGTTTCAGCAGCTGCTAGTCGCGTATGTCCAATAACTTAAATGTGAAGTTGAACGATTCATTGTAGATCTAGTTTATTTTATGAAGTTTTTAGCTTTTATCCACCTTGGATTGCGAAATTTATAGGAGAAAATGTTGCATCCTGTTTCATTGTCTTTTTGTTGATGCATTTGAGAAGAGTGGATTTTATGGAGCTTTAGAAAACAACTTGGCATTTTGTCATATTTCAATTTGAGCATACACATTAAATAAAAAGGCTTCTGAAGATTTATAGACAATATTCTGAGTATTCAAAAATTATTTACAATGCTATTGATTCGGGTTGCTTAGAAACCCACTACCTGAAATGCATTAGGGAAAACATTTCACATTTTCTTAGAAGTATAATAAATATTATATTTTATATGTAATTTAAATTTAAAATACACACAGATGATTTTGCAGTAGATTGGGAAAAGCCCTCTTTTAATTGCGAATGTGAATTGTGTATAAATAATTGAAAATATTATTAGAAAATATTTTGTTAACATTCTACACATCCGCCTATGCGATTGCTATTGAGGCATACACTGTTTAGATTTTGTGAATACAAATTCGCCATCAACTGTATTTCAGATGATACTTTTTGGCTCTTTTAGTGGAAGAAAGCAACAAAGGAACAGCGTCCGAGTTTCACAGCATTCATTCCCAGCTGAATGGACTGCAGAAAAACCACACTGCCTTAAAAGATGATGTTGCTCAACTCAACAAGACCTTAGACACGATGCTAAAAGAGGTTAGCCGAGAGATTTCAGTCATTTCTTGGCTAAACCGTATCTTAATTCCTCTTGCTCATTTGTAGTTGGCCACACTTACAAAAACGGCAGCTGATCTCCAGCAAAGCGTCGAAGAAGCGCCGCAGTTAAAGAATCTGCCGGGTGATGTGAGCTCCATTTATAAGGTACTAGCGAATCCTCTTGCTGGAATCATTTGTTAGTTGTCTGCTGAAGGACAGATATTCCAACTTTGTCTTCTGTCTTGCAGAGTGTTGCCTTGATGGGTAGCCAAATAAGCGATCTTCAATCTAACTTGGTGCCGTTGAAGGATCAGCTGACCAACAGCGATAAGGAAAAGCAACAACTACAGGTTGAAGTGGATGCCTTGAAGGTACATTTTGCACTTCACACATTTTTGAAAGTTTACCTAAAAAAGCAAGCCGAATGTTTTTAATATGGGTCGTCATTTTGCTTGCTGCCTTTTCAGAAAAAGGTGGAAGCATTAATAGTGGAGCAGCAAAAGATTCTCGAGAACAAGCCAACTTCATCCAACGGAAGTATTGTGAGTAGTTTTGACCAATTAGGAGATCACTTGCTTAAGTTCTATAGTGCAGATGTTAGCAAAGAAGCAATATTTATTTTGTTGTATTGCAGGACATCAGCAAATTGGAGGAAACTCTCGCAGAGACTAATAATTCAATCTGGCAGAAACTGCAATGGTCAATTGCCGATCTCCATGATCATCATGTGAGTTTTGACTCTATTCAGTTCTCAAACTAGTAAACGTTCTGCCGTCTTGAATTATTTTTTCCCCATAACTTTTCAGAAAATCATTACCGATCTGCAAACATTGGCTCAAAACTTAACGCAGCGAATCATAGACATCGAGGTCTCCCCTCTGAACACGTCCTTAATCACGGCAGCTGTTCTGCAAGACGTTCAGACACAAGTCAAAACACTGATAAATGCCACTTTTGAAGGACGCGTAAGTCCCGTTTTTTGACTTTGTAAGCTTCTTAGCGAACTACGAATGTGTATGGTTTATTATTAATTTTATATGCCATTTCCCAATTATCAGCTGGATAAATTCTTGCCTGAAAACTTGCCAAATTTAGGAAACGCAAATGGAACTCTAACAATTGAAACCTTGCTTAGTTACGTGCGCAATTTGACGCAGCTTTACGTGGCATTGGTAGCGAGGAGCCAGGCACTACCTAAAAGTCGGCTGCAGGTCTTGAATGATACCTTGAACATCAATTTGGCTTCCATTATTCACGAAACTGTCACTGGATATGTCAACTCTTCTATAGGTCAACAAGATGCCAAGATCAAGGTACGCATTTGATGATCTTTCTCCTTGCATTCTTACGATATTTTAAAAGATAGTTAATTATCCGTCCTTTTCAGGAACTTCTCTCATCGATCAACGTCCTAACGTCATCTTACCAGTCGATAAAGCAAAGTTCCGATACCCTGAAAATAAATATGGATGCCCTGCGAGAACAAATTAGCAAAATCCGTGCAGATAACCAGACACTTTCCCAGTTGTCACCTGGGCCGGCAGAGCTGCCGAGCCTCACAACACCCAAGACGAGCCCTGGTACGGGCATCGAACAAACGCAGCCGCCAACTCAGAATTCCTCCTTGGCGGCTAACGAGTCATTGGCTGCCACTGTCTTCACATCCTCCACCAGCACCCCCACACTTGTACTGAACGGCACTGTTGCCAACAACTCTTCGGCCACCCCCCTGAAACCCAGCCACGCAGGTGGTAGCCTGCCGGACGAGGACGGGGCACCGAAAGCGGGTGTCGCCACCAATTGACTGTGAGCACTCGTAACTATTTGCTCCTTGTTGATCGACGTAGATCAGTGCGGCTTCTGCGGCTCTGCAAACAACCGTCCGTGCTTAAATGTGGTTCTCGTACAAGCTCCTTGACTTCTGTCGAGCCAAATCCCAATTCTTGCCAAGAACTCGGGGGAAATGTTTGTTTTAACATAGGATGATTTGACAGTAGCTATTGTGGTACGGTATTACTCAGAGTCGAGTAATATCGGATGCCACTTTAAAATCATTGGAATTTAGGAGTGGAGGACGTGTTCTACTGACACGTCTAGCCCACCCTTCGAATCCAGATGACGACAAACGGAAGGGCTTCACCGAAATGTCAGAATCGGTCGCCGTACCTTCACTGGTATGACTTTGCTTGCCATTTTCCGAGCAACTTTAATTATTTTTAAGGCATTTATGTAGCAAATGAATGCTAGGGGAAGGGAGCCAAAAGTCGATTCTGTATTTGAACTACTGGGTGCTCAGGTGCTCGGAATTAGCAGCTATCAATTTGATTTTTTTCTAAATTTTACTCAACTCTTGGCTCCCTACGTAATTTTACAACAGGTAGCATAATAATTCCCATTACAGATCAAACAACATTTATGATTTTTTTCCTGGAAGAGGGTTGCATACCAGAATAAGCCTTTTTTTCTAAATTATTTTTTAATTTAATTTTGGAAACTGTTGGGATCAAATGAAATGTACGAGGATCTAGCGTAAATATTATATTATTTGTTTAAATTTTTTGTTTATGTATATGTATATTCCATTTCATGAAATATGTCTGTAAAGTTTATAAATGTAAGTTTTGGTAAACTTTACGGACATATTTCCATGAAATGGAATATACATATGCATAGACAAAAAAATTTAAACAAATAATTGAATATTTATGCTAGGTCCTGGTACATTTCATTTGTTCCTAACAGTTTCCAAAGTTAAATTAAAATAATAATTTAGATAAAAAAGGCTTATTCTGGTATGCAACCCTCTTAAACAACGTATTTCTTCTTCTGTAAACGCCGCTGACTAATCGCTGTTGTTCTTTTTCCACAGTGATGTTTTACCACAATATTTGAATCAAGTTTTAGTAAACTACATTTTCATTTTACAAATTAAGTACGGAATAAGTTTTTTAGAAAATCTGAACTGGAAATGGACTTCATCTGTATATTTGGTAGGATTAGCCAACTATATTGTTTGTTTATTGTCAACAAACCCTCCTAGTTGGGAGCCAGGTCCATGAACCCTCTTGCAAACTTCCACCGTCCATTCAGATTCTGTACAACATCCATTTAAGCAGATTCGGAGTTTTTGCATCAGCCTTTTGTGCTGTTATGTAATCCGAATTTGCTTTCGTCGTTCCTTGGAATGGATAGTTGTAAATATTTGGGGTAGTGTTCTTTAGAGCCACGTTTCTTACTCCAAAAAATTATTTAGGAAGCAAGCTCATGTATTAAAATTGTAGGGCAGAGAATCATACAATTTGACATTTTGCAAGAATTGGCTGGTGCAATTTTCTGCCGTGGCCCGAATCTAAAACTTTAGACTGTAACTTGTTGAAAATGTACAGAAAACTATTGTTAGGTTTTTAGGATATGTAAAAGACGCGAGTAGACCAGATTACTTAAATTACTGTTACCATAACCGATAAGTTGTTACCGTTCATATTTATGTTGTGTACATTTCATTTAAAATAATTGCAGTACGTGAGAAACTATTTTGTCATTCAAATTCTAGTTTTATTTTGGTAGATAGCGATAAAAAAATTTATTCTAAAAACCACGAAAATCTGATCAAATTATGTATTAACAAACCCGTCATTAGAATCATGAAAAACGTGACCGCGTTATCCATATATTGCCATAATTGACTGACAGATTTAACCTTTGGCCCCGAAGAAGGTGATGCCACTGCACAGACTGTAGTGTCACCTGTAGGTCGACCCATCAGGTAATGTTTTCCGGTGCTCACAATCTCAACTGTTAGACGACGTCCCATGTACTCCTCCACTTTAGGGACCAACACCTTTAAATTAAAACAAAATTAATCACGTTTCTAACATATGGTTTGCAGATTGTATCGTACCTGTTCGTAGAATTTGTTGTGCCCGATGTAATGTTGTTTATCCGTCGAAAGCTCTGTTACGAGGATGGTTTGTACCTCTCCGACTTCGTGGTCGTATGTCTGGTACGAGGCAAACAGATCGGACATCTGTTTCGTTCTTGTCTTGACCTAGATTACAAGTAAGAATACGCGCATTTATCGATATATGGCAAGATTATTTCCTCTTCCTAAATCTAAACCAAATTCCACAAATTCCTGAACCAAAGTTTTTATTTTCATTTACTTTTTGCGTTGGAATTTTGGTCATCTTGGCAGCGGGCGTCCCAGGCCTAGGGAAGAACTGGTTGATGAATAGCGATGGGAATTTGTACTTGTTAACGAGATCCAGGGATTCTTCGAAATTCTAAGCGAGTCCAAAATTTTATAATTAAAATGTAACATTTTTAGAGAATTCCCAGAGGATTTTACAAACTGTACCTCGTCGGTTTCAGTAGGGAAACCGCAGATGATGTCTGTTGCCATCGTAACCCCTGGTACCCTTTCAAATGCAATATATAATTTTAATTAGCCATTAAGCACCAATTTACAAGCTTAGAAAAGTGAGACAAAAACATTGATTTTAATAAAAATGACTTTGGAGAAAATATCCTACTTTTTCTTCAGGAAATCAACAACTTTTTCAAAGTCGGCACGGCAATATTCTCTTTTCATGTCGGCTAGAACGGGATCGCTTCCCGACTGTACTGGAAGATGAAGAAAGGCGTACACTTTCGGATGAGCGAGAATCTTGGCCATTTCCTGCAAATTCAAAGGTTAAATTATCCCCCGCTGACTACAATTATTTCTCAAGGGAAGATCTTAAACTGCACCTAACCTCCAAATGCTCCAATATGTAGGGAGGGTTGGTCATTCCAACCCGCATCATACACCCGTCGGGAATCACTTCGATAACCTGCCACAGCAGCTGAGGTAACGAGGAACCAATGTCCCGGCCATATGCACCTGTATCCTCTGACGTTATCCAGAGCTCCACCACACCCTCTGATGTTTTAGGGGGGAAAAAAACGGTTAGTGCCTCAAGTTCGTAAGCAACGATTTTTGTGCTAAAAATATTACTAAACATCCACCTTGAAAAGCTTGCTTCGCTCTTTCTACTATAGTTTCCACTGGATAACTACCCAGCTCACCGCGAGCATGCTTCGTTTTGCAATACGTGCAGTGATTCAAACACCTGCATTAGAAAAAAAATCAAACTTTGTAGATCCGCTACAGATTTCGGAGAACCAGGGCCGAACCAAATTTGAAAAAGGCAATTCTGTTAAGTATATTTTCGTGTTTTTATAATATACACACACTTGTTTACCCTGTGCTAATGGCAATGATTTCGATGAGAGCATTGCGGCGTATTTTTGGCAAGTCCAGAGAAGCACCTCCAGTCTTTTGTCCGTTTAGTTTTTTCTTCCCCAATAGACGCACTGTATGACCTGCAAATGTCCCGTATTAACAAACGACCCAACTATGCTTACAAAAAAATCGTTTAGAAAAGAAAAAAAATCATCACATTGCAGACTTAATATGACTTTTCTATATATACTCTTGCTGTGCAGTTATTACGTTGTTATGGGACAAACCAAGTTAAGACTCAATTTATCTTGCCTTTTAGTGTTTCTTCAACTACTTCGACCACACGGTCAATCTGCTGAACCCCGATAATGCTCAGTCCTTTCATGTATACAGTGGACGGCACCGACTGTGCAACGCATCCCGATAGCACCAAATGTTTGCCTCTACTTTTAGCTGCCTCAATTTCGTTGCGAAAATGGTCTTCTGCGGGACTCTTTACGGTGCAACTGTTCAAGAGCCAGAGGTCAGCTTTTTCTCTATCATCTGTAAGAAAACAATTCCCAAATTAAATTAATGCATGAGCTATATAGCTAGTACGTGGATTTCTGATATACACAAATCCTGTTTACCTATGGATTTTGGGTTGGCATAGTAGGTAAATTAGGCAAAGGACAAGAGCCTAATAACTAAGAACACATATTATAAGATCCAGGGAATCAATACCTGTCATGCGATAGCCATATGCTGCTAATTGACCGCTCATATACTCGCTATCTGACGAATTGTGGGTGCATCCCCATGTCTTCACATAGATGCAATGGGTTCCTTAAATGCAGAAATATGTCAAAAATGAAATTATATATTGGATTTTTGAACACTTTTAATTGTGATTATTTTGCTCAAACCTAAGTATGCCAATTACCTGGTATAATGCTTTTTGCTACCACTGGAACAGGCACGTCTTCCAAAATTGAATTAATCTTTTTATTTTTCCGTACTTTAGGATAAACGTATTCACGTTTCGATTGCCTACCCTCTGGTGATTCTATTTCGTCATTGCGGAACAAATCTTCGATATCTTCCATTGTATTTACGCAAAATACAATTTATAAATTAGTATTTTAAAAACCTCATCTCCTCATGTGCTATATGAATTAAAAATACACAATGGCCACTGCCAGTCTCCGTACAATACGAAGCAGTTGTCAAAAGCGCCCTAGTTTTTTCACTTTTGCACAATGCACATGCAGAAGGTAATGTTTTTGGATTTTTGGAATGTAGATTCTGATTAAAACTTTTACTTTTTATCAAATCATTTGTTGAAAATTTGAAATGATTTGACAAAATGCCGAAATCTTGTTCGGCGATTAACTGTACTCGAAGGTCGGTGAAGGGCAACGGCCTTTCATTCTTTAAGTAAGTATCGCATTATGTACATCATAAATGTGTTCATGTATAGGCCTACATGTAATGTACTCACGATTTGCACACCAAGATTTGGTAAATTTGGTACGTACTTTTAGGTAAATGCCTGAATATAAATATAAGAAATTTGGGAAATGTCCTTTGAACAACTGTCTTAGATCCGTTCAAAAGTCCTGGGTCAATTGAACATATGATGTTGTCAACTTGGACAAGTTGCCATGCATGCTCTAGAGCATTAATTAACAACCTCCAATGTTAATTAAATTTCAGCCTATATTTCAAAAGCCATTTTCTCCATAACTTTTAAAGTAAACTAATAAAAAAAATTCACGTTTGGTGCAACGAGCTGGCTATTTTTTTAAATGTATTTCTTCCAGTTATTTTTTAAATAAATGTTTTCTGAGAGTTGTAGTATCATATTGCAGCCATGCAGTGCACAAATATATCATATATCAATTACGAGTTGATGCTGTTGAATTTGACGAAATGAAACAACTAGCTGCATGGTTGCATCAAAACGTGATGAACATTGAACAATTTTTTTCATTATTTTATAAGTATTTTATAAATAATATATCTCCATTTATGGAGAAAATGGCTTTTGAAATATAGGCTGAAATTTGACATCGCAGGCGCGGTAATGAGATTCAATTATGCCTATAGTTTTGGTAATTGCTTGACATTTTTTGTCTAGATTTCCTATGAAGCATCCTGATCTTTTGCGCCGGTGGGTCCTTGCAATGAGACGTGCCGATTGGGAGCCAAATCAACACTCCACGATATGCTCTTTGCACTTCTCTGACGACTGTTACCAGGTCAGTTTGTAATTTTTTAATAACATTGAGCACATTGTTTTGTTACTAGCCTACTATTAGCTGCAAACATAAATGCTGTTGGTGTAAACTTGTCTTCTCACAATAATTAACATATTAATTGTTGTAAATAAAATGTTTAATTTCAATTCGGTGAACGTGGGTGTGTTTTTTATTTTGAACTGTTCATTTTTAGCTGCGACCTGGTGCTTCACATTTGTTGTTGAAATCAAATGCAGTGCCATCAATTTTTAATTTTAATGAGGATATTGTGAAAGAATCCACAAAAAGATCTGGCGAAAGAATAAATGAAATATCAAAAATACCAGTGAAAAGAACCAGAAGGCAAAATAAGGTGCGTTGAAAGAATCTTCCATGTATTTGCCGTGTTTATTTGACTATAGGCCTACTTATAAATTCAAAACAACTTGTCAGGTGTAGTTACATACAAGTTTATTGTTTCAATTTTTAGTATATCGCAAGTCTGGTTTTACAAGAACATGGATATTCAATTATTGATGGCCCTAGCCAAAAAACAAGCCTTTCAAAACGACGCCGGTCCAACAAAAAGAAACTATCTACCGATGTATTAAAGGATGTAATCACGGAAGATGAAATAATGCAAGTTCATGCCCCTGAAGATGCAAGCGGCGATTCAATTTTGCTAGTGTCTGATTCAACAAAAATCTCCGACGTAACTTCTATCTTTAATATAGAACAACTGTCATCACATCATGCTACGGAATACAATACTGTTTTAATAAAAAGAAGTGATAACGTGGCCATCGAACCTCAAGAAAGTGTAATCCAGACAGCAAATGATTCCTCCGGTGAGCTGCTTGAACAAGTACTGAAAGCACTAGAACAGGAAACCTCCGAGGATTCAGTGTTACGGAATAAACAATATGCAACGATGGAAGCGCTACCTGTACAAGAAAGTCCGAAAACTGCCAAATCTCGACCTGTAATCCGCTATACTACCAAAGTTGTCGCCGATGGAAAAGAACTGGAATGCTCGCAGAAAGAGTTTAAATTACGGCGGCGTGTTCGAGCTTTACAGCAGGACATCAGAAGAATGAATGCGAAAGTCAAAAACGTCACCGAGCAGATGTACGAGATGCGCAAGGAGAGCAATGCGGCCGAGGCCGACTTGGCAATGGTGCATCACAATTTCGGAGGCATGGCACAAGAGATCTTCAAGAATCAGTTGCGTAACGGCACGGTTGCGAAAGGTGCCGAGCGCTACAGTCAGGCCATGAAAGAGTTTGCGCTCGTGTTGTACGGCCACTCACCAGCCGCTTACGAGTATCTCGGCGGCATCTTCCGCCTGCCTCACTTGTCGTGCATCAAGGCTTACTCGTCGTCTATCAAAATTCCCGATGATGTTGTTCTACTGGACTATTACCAGAACATGGAGGCGTCGGAGGTAATCGAGTCCTACCAATTGCACATTCCATCGGATTCGTGCTATGAAGTTGCCGATATGTGCTAGAGGTGTGAAAGGGTGATTATATGATTGCTATTCTTTCTTATTTCGTAGAAAATGACAATACCGTTTAAAATATAATAATGTAGCCTACGTCGATCGGTACGTAACACTAGTATACAAGCACATGTTTTCAAAAAAAATGTACTAAGATATGTTATTATAATTAAATTATTTTCATTTTAACGAGTCAAAATTGGAAATTTAAAGTTTAAAGGGCTGCTGTTCCCGCCGTTTTTTAAATTTCTGACTGTTTTTCGGCAGATAATTTATTAAGTTCTCGATGACGTGCCATAACACATAGTACCACATAGCATAGCAGACAACTAAAATATATACAGCTGGAGAGTGGAGACCATAGGAATTTCGTCATCTTGTTAATGGTTTTGGTACGTGTGCTGTTATGTAATCACGCTGTCGGTTTAGGTTTAATATTTGTTTTAAACCTCATGTGAAGTCCTTGTACTTTGTTTTAGTAGACACGTAAACGATCGCATCAAATACATGTAAATGTTAATTGTTGGAGGTGGGGTGCATGAAGGATGGAAAAAAAATCAAGGGGCCGGTATATAGTCAGGATCAAACTAGCTTCCATTACGTAAATTGAATAGAGCTCCGGCCAATTGATTTTGTATAATCCTTACCTTTCTAATTTGTAAGACACAGGGAAAAAGTCAAATCATTTAACGTAAAATTTAATGCACGATTAACACGAAATACAGGTTGTCCTCAAAGTCACATCGAACCATTTTTTATGTTTGTTGAAACGATATTTATAAGGTCCTATATGCAGGGATTCGCAAAGACTTCACAAAAATTGAACCAATCCACACTTATTCCGTTTGCCTAAGCCAATAAAAAATTGTTAATTTCAAAGTTATCTAATAATACTCAATGCTTTAATTATCGCTGGTCAAAAATTCCATAGAAAACAATAGAGAAATTCTATTGGTCTTATTGGTTTCTATCATGGTTTGCTGGATCATTTGACAATAAATTAAAACGGTTGAAAACAATAGGATTTTTCTATGATCCAATAATCAACAATAGAAACTAAAAAACTATACAATTTTTGACCTGGGATATGCCTATAGCTTACATGAATTAATTTTAAATGTAAAACTAGTGCTTTTGGGGGTTTAAAAGTTAGAAAAAAAAATTGGTCTGGAACACCGTTACCTAAATATAAAATTAATAAAAGAGAAATTAGGTTGAAATCCGGCCCCCACTCCTACTCTTCCGGTATATTAAATTCGATCAGTATGATCTGTATCAAAATAATGCAATTTTACAAGCCATGATGTATGTTGCTTAAACACGAAAATTTTATACATATACGGATGATGATATACCATGTATACCATTTCAGATTTTCAAAGCCTGTGGAACATCTGAACACGGTTTTTGTGGCCTGTCTAATGACTCAGATTGTCTTTCGCATGCATTCCTTAATCCGAACTCGTCTTTCTAAGTCGTCCAGTTATCGTCTCGTCAGAATGTGTAGTCATTTAACTGCTGCATCAACCCCTGGAGAAGTTGCGTTCAAAGAGATTCAAATCCCCGTGCCGTGGGGTCACATAGCAGGTATTACTTGAAAAATATATGTTTCTAGAGATTTTTAGGTAGCACTCCTAATCTAATAAGTTACGCTTATTTATAAAAAATCGTATGAAAAATACATCAGCAATTCCGTATTTTTTCAAGCTAAAGAATGGGGTAAGCCAGGCGGCCATCCCATTCTCGGTTTACACGGCTGGCAGGATAACTGCGGAACATTCGATCCACTCATCCCGTTGCTATCGCCCGACTTGCACATTGTGGCTGTCGATTTACCGGGTCATGGCCTATCGTCCCACAAACCGCCAGGGATGCTGTACCACGTCTTCGACTGGATTGCCGACGTGCAGCGCATTGTAGACCACTTCAAGTGGGACAAGTTCTCTTTTCTTGCCCACAGCATGGGTGTGGGTATATCGTTCGCCTACGCCGGCTGCTTTCCCGATAAGGTGGTTAAACTCGTTGCCATCGATGGGGTGAAACCTTACGTCTACCCGATCGAAAACTTGGCCAAGCAGATCGCCAAGGGCGTCGGGCAGCTCATGCGTTGCGAGGTGGCAATGACAAAGACCCCGCGCCCGCTCAGCACGGAAGAAGCCGTGGAGATTCTGGTGGATGCCATGAGAGGCTCTGTCACTGAGGAGTCTGCCCACATTTTGTTGAAGCGTGGTGCCACCCCCGCTGGAGATTCCGGTCAGGTGATTTTCACTCGAGACTCTCGACTCAAAGTTACGTCCATTCCGGGTGTAACCAACGACCAGCTGACGTCTTTAGCCAAGAACATAAAATGCGAAATCTTGTTAGTTGTCGCGAACCAGGGCCTCGCATTTGCGTTCGCGTCCATGGAGGAATTGGAGGAAATTATTGCTTTGTACAAAAAGGGCGCAAAGTCATTTAACCTTGTAAAAGTGGATGGTACTCATCATGTACACCTGAACACTCCTGAAGTGGTTGCGCCTTCAATTAACGAGTTTTTCACATTTTCTTGATCGTTTATTACGCATCAGGGAAAAATAATTTAAACTGGGTAACACATGGTCACATTCGGGCAATAATCACTTAACTTCGGAGTAGTGGCAAATGTATCGCAATGGTCATTGCATAATGATTCAGGTTTTTTAGGTCACCTTACTCGTACTCAAATTTGAACTCTATAAAGGAGTTAAATAGGAAGGAATTCTAAACTTTAAACCCTACACATTTTAACACGTGGTACTCTTAACACGTGCTAGGAAATCTTATTACTTTTTTATATCATGTGTTTTATCGCGCAAACTATCGGCCTATAAACTAAAGAACCATAAAGTCGAAATATTAAAATGGATTAAACTAGGTTATCAAATTCATACTTTATTGATGTTTTAATGGGAAATTCGAGTAATCTTAGCAAATACTGGTGTCAAGATGATTATTAGGACCACGCCGTATATTTCCAGACCGTGGTAGACCAGCTAGGGATAATTATTTGCATCCTTCGTCAGGGACAACTCGGTAAGTGTAATTTATGTTTTTATCCACTGAATTAAATTGTTAGTATTTATATGCAGGAAAAAGCAGGGATTTTAAAAAAAAACAGATTTTAATTAAATACAGGATAATTTAATGAAAACATTATTCTATTTCCTATTGATGTTTTTTTATATTTTCTAGATAACTTAACAGAATTCCAAAACCTTCCTTCTCCTTGCAAAAATGTACCATAATGGAGTAGCAAACGGAGTTTCCAACGGGGTTGCGAATTTAAACCTTCGTGAACAGGGGAAAGAGATTCGGATTCCTGTGCCATGGGGCCACATTGCAGGTAAATGTCCACATATCTCCAGACTTATTCAGTTTCTGATAACAATAACTCGAAATATGTGCACTCCGATGCAGTAGAAATTGTCTGAAATAATACTCTTGGGACCAGGAGAAAATATTATTTTAGACAGGTTCATCTGTAAACATGCTACAGGGTATATACAGCTGCAAAATAGGGCATTTTTTCAATTTTTATACATCTGTACATGTATAGATGAGTTAATAGTTATTGGGTATCACGATCAAAGTTTAATAGCCCTACATGAGTTAGATGACAAGTTTGCGGACATTTCCTGCTGAACCTAACCAAACCCTAATTTTTCCACCCAGGCTGTTATTTTTGTAAATTAAAGTTGAAATACATGTAGCTTTTTTCCCACTACACCCAGTATATATTTTTTGCCTGTTAATCAACAGGAAGAGAATATGGCAAGCCTGATGGCCATCCTGTTTTAGCCTTGCATGGGACGCAGGACAACTTGAGCACATTCGAGCTGCTCATCCCTCTGCTATCTCCAGACCTGCATATCATTGCCGTCGACTTGCCAGGTCACGGCCTATCGTCTCACAAGCCCCTCGGCATGCTGTATCACGTTTGCGACTGGGTAGCCGATATCCAACGTGTCGTAGAACATCTGCAATGGCACAAGTTCTCATTCCTCGGCCACAGTTTGGGTGCATCAATCGCACTTTTATATGGAGGATGCTTTCCAGAGAGGGTTATCAAAGTCGTCTCGTTGGACGTGGTGACGGCACATATTTTCCCCATCGACACCCTGCCCAATAGAATGGCCATCGGGATTGGACAACTGCTGCTCAGAGAAAAGGCAAGGAGTCCCAGACCAATCAACCCCAAACTCGCCAAAGAGGTACTGATGGACGCCCAGAATGGATCCTTGACTGAAAGGTCTGCCACCATCCAGATGAAAAGGAGTGCAATCCCCGTAGGAAACTCTGGAAATGTGGTATTCACCGTGGATCCGCGCATGCGGTTTGCCCAAATCCCAGGCATTGCTCCAGAACAGTCGATGGCCCTTGCCAAGAACGTCAGCTGCGAGATCTTGATGATCTTGGCTAACCAAGGTTTGGCATACACCTATGCGGCCAAGGAGGTCGTTGATGACCTGCTAGACATATACAAGAAGAATGCAAAGTCGTTCAAGTTGGTCAAGTTGGATGGCACTCATCATGTCCACCTGAACAACCCTATGAGAGTTGCACCGTATATTAACGAGTTTTTCAAGTTTGGATCCTCCTAAATGCTTTGAAAAAATTCGATTTACAGTTACTGTATTTTCGAATTTCGTGGTTACATCCAATGCAATGTAATAAAATAATATCAAATGGTTCACTTTTTATCAATTTTTTTTTTATAAATTGGACATCGCACTTCATAAAAAGCTGAAGTCGCACGACCAATGTACATGCATCTCAAAATGTAATACGATACATGTACTAAGATTTTAGGAATTTATGCTGAAATTATTTAATTGAACACGTGGACATTAGTTAAAAAATGAGATTAATGTGGACAGTTGAATGTGTTCATTAAACTGAAATGAATGTGCATCACACCATCAGAATTTATTTTATTGCTGTTTTATAGTATAATTTTAAAGTAGTACAAGATGAAATTTGAAACCATGTTTAAAGTTTCCTGAATCGCCTAGCTAGACCTATTTATTATCTGATTGGGGAAGACTTTTTTAATATCCTCGATTGCAATTCAAGCTAGTTTGGTTAATTTGACAACGTGAAATTTAGTTGTTATAGCTGCTTCGTTGCCAGCAAACATATCGGTAAGCGAATTTTTATTAATATTATTTGATTCTTGCTCCATTTTTCGGTTACCATTTTTTAAAATTCAACATGAATGTTAAAAGTGAGTCCTTGACTTAATTGTACTTGTCCATGTATGGATGTTTTCAATCACCCAATGAGTTGAAGCTTATTGTAATAATTGAATTACTTACAATGAACTAAACTTGGCGTGATAAACATGAAATCAACTGTAGTGTTTTTAAATTTGTGAAAAACTATATCATTTTAAAATTTCATCAATAGAACAGAACTGAAGCACGTGCCAGTGTACGTTCTATTAGAAACTTTGCACATGGCCAAGAATTGGTCGCTACACATGTACATGTATATGCCAAAAATTTAAATGCTGAATTTATTCAAAATAATTCTCTATATAAATTTTGTATTTTTGTTGTTGTGTTAAATGCATTTCAATTATATTTCACAAATAATGTATATAATCTTCCTCTTTATGCAATATGTCGTTCAAATTCCAAACCTTAATCGTCATACCTTCACTTACAGTATATACACATGTATATTCAATTATCGCAAAAAAACGACAGACCTATACTTTACTCCTCTATTAATATTTTCTATAGCCTCAAGTTAATTTCTGTCATCCATCTTGCAAAGATGTTCTCTAACGGGCATTCCGGGTCACATTCTGATGTACTGTCCAAAGATATTCAGATTCCTGTGCCATGGGGCCACATTGCAGGTATAACATATAATTTCGTTGTAAGTTTCAGACAAAAAGATATATTAGTCCAGGAAAACTACATGTATTAATTGTCAGGGAAAAAAATGATATTTAGTACAAGATTAAAGACAGAACCACAATTGAGACAAATATTCAAATATGTGTATTTAGTAATTATTTTTTGTCTTTATAACTATAGGAAAAGAGTACGGCAATCCTGGTGGCCACCCAGTTCTTGCACTTCATGGTTGGCAGGACAACTTGGGAACCTTCGACCTTCTTATCCCAATGCTGTCACCAAGTCTTCATGTCGTCGCCATAGATTTGTCTGGCCATGGCCTGTCATCTCACAAGCCCATTGGCATGCTGTATCACGTTTTCGACTGGGTAGTCGAAATCCATCGTGTGGTAGAACACCTAAAGTGGCACAAGTTCTCCTTCCTTGGTCACAGTTTGGGGGCGGCTATCGCATTTGCATACGGAGGATGCTTTCCAGAAAGGGTTGTGAAAATCGTGGCATTGGACCAGGTGACAGCCCGCATTTTCCCCATCGAAACCCTTCCAAAACGCTTGGCCATTGGCGTTGGGCAGCTTCTGCACAGTGAAAAACCAGTAGCCAAGAACCCCAGACCAGTCAGCGTCGAAATGGCCAAAGAAGTGCTGATGGAAGCCCAGAATGCGACCTTGACGGAAGAATCTGCTATCATCCAGCTAAAAAGGGGAACTGCTCCTGTGGCCAATTCTGGAAAGGTGATCTTCACCAGAGATTCGAGGCTGTTGGTCACCCCTATTCCAGGTATTGCTGCCAGTCAGGTGAAGGCCCTGGCCAAGAACGTCACCTGTGACATTCTGATGATAGTCGCCAATCAAGGTTCTGCTTTTGCCAATGCCTCTGAAGAGGATATTGCTGATTTGCTTAACATTTACAAAAAAGCTGCAAAGTCATTTAAGATGGTGAATGTGGATGGCACGCACCATGTCCACCTGAACACCCCTGAGGTAGTAGCACCTCATGTTAACGAATTTTTCCAATTTTGATGATGATTCCTAATATCTATACTAATGGTTTAATGAGCTGAGGGATTGAGGTCATTTGTGTGCAATATAAGGGGAATTATATCACATTATATGACCCTGCAGTTAATTGTCCAACCAGAATGCATGTTGGTTTCACTTCCAAAACAACCATCAATGTGAAACAAATATTTATGAAATAGTATTAAAGTTGTTGGTTAAACAGCTTGATTGAAAAACGATTTTATTATTTTTTATGGTTTTAAGTCCATTTTTATCCAGATTTATTGGCTTATTTTTAATTTATTACAAAAGCGATAAATTGTCTCAAGAAGCAACTTATAAAATCATACGATTTACAGGGTCACATTTCTGGTGATATATTTTATTTATTGGATACGAAAATGACTATTTTTCTATAAAAGTGATGACAATGATGTAAAATTGATTTTATATATGACATCTGAAAATGTATTAGGTTCATTTCATTTCATGGTTTTGAGATAATTATTGGCAAAATGATGTGAAATTAATTTTATGACATCTGAACTTTAGGTTCTGAGATAACATCCAAAGTTATTAGACCAAGGATAAGATCAATGTGTTCTCACTTTAAATTTCAAATTTTAAATTTTACTGTACATTTTACTGTAAATGCGAAATCGTTTACTCGTATGTATATTTATATTGCATTATTTTACGAGCATTTTAACTACATTATACAAGTTTGAATTAGCAAAGTGTGCCATTAATGCACATTTTAGTTTGCATTTTGAATGACCTTCTAAATTAAAGACCTTGGCATTAAAAAGTTTTCATTAAACGACGGTTTTAAATGGTTTTCTTTTATTTTTTATCATATTTTCAACTGAAACGGTTCGTTTGAGCTTCAGGATTGCAGTTTGCTTCCGATTTTAGTAAGTACTGGTACAGTGTATATGTACATGTTTTTATTACGTGTTTCTAACATATGCTTCACATGTTCTTGCGAGCTTTTTATAATTCTTACATGAAATTGAAAAAAAATTCAAAATTTAAGCTGCACTGCATAGCACTATTTTTGACACTTGTATACTAATGTACATATGTATTTCATTACGGAATATGTTTGAACGTTTGTGTAAAGTTATATTATAATTCAAGTTTATGGTCCTTCTACCTTCTAAGCCTCTACACGTAACGTTTTGTCGTCAGTCTTGCATGATGAAATAATATTCCTAGTGATAGCCTAAACTCCTTTCAAATTCAATTTAACAATGATGATGGGTTAGTCGCTATTGACGTAGGAGAATCGTCCTGAAAATGGTTACAACCCCCCTACTCCATGACATTCGTTTGCTGACTGTAGGGTACTGAGTTGAATTGAATTGAGCATGAAGAGAAAAAGATCAATGACGACATTGATGATCACTGAAACAGACTTTAAGCCTGCTATATATAGTCTACATGCATGCAACGTTATGTTATCAGTGATCATTTTGTAGTCATGCTCATGCAAGACTTACGACAAAACATTGCGTGTAGGCCAGGTTTAAGAATATTCCAAACATTGTGATAATTCTAAAAATTTTTGAAATATTTTAAAATTTGTTAATATTTTATTTAATTTTACTTGAAATTGATAACAACTCTGAAACATTCTTGTGCAAAATATGTGAAAACCGTTCGACTTTTCGTAATTTTCAGTAATTTCCTATAAAATAATGTATAATGCCACGAAAGTTATCTACATGTAGATATTCCTAAGAATTTCCATAGCTTAAGGTCATCCATTAAAATAGATTTTTTTTATACAATTTAAGATTAATTTGATTTTTTTTCAGATTTTGTTAGCTACAAAACATTTTAGTATCTGAACATTATAGAAGAATTAAAAAAAAATGAATTGTTCATCATCACCATTCAAAGAAATTCGAGTTCCTGTACCATGGGGCCACATAGCAGGTATCAAATCATAGTTCATATGACTTTAATCCAAACAAGAAATTTCAATTTGTAACAACTTTTTCCATGTTTTTATTAAAAAAAGCCAAAGAATGGGGGAACCCTGATTCCCAGAATCACATTCTCGCCATTCCTGGTTGGCAGGACAACGCCGGAACATACGATTTGTTAATTCCAAAGCTGTCATCTGATCTTCACATCATTGCCGTTGATTTGCCTGGTCATGGACTATCATCCCACAGACCCCCTGGAGTGCTCTACCACTTGTTCGATTGGGTGGTTGATGTCCATCGTGTCATCGATCATCTGAAATTGGACAAGGTTTCCTTTATTGGTCATAGCATGGGTTTGGGGATCTCAATTTCATACGCCGCCTGTTTTCCAGATAAAGTACTTAAAGTTATTGGACTGGACCAGATAACAGCTCTCATTCTCCCCCTTGAAGATCTGGCATCAAGAATGGCCATTGGCATTGGACAGATGATGATCAACGAGAGATCTGCATCCAGAAATCCAAGACCAATTAGTTTCGATACAGCTGTAGGGGTTCTGGTGGACACTCTTGAGGGGTCCATGACCAAGGAAGCGGCTGCTATCCAATTGAAGAGGGGGGTTGCACCAGCGGGTGACGTCCCTGGAAAGGTTTGCTTTAAAAGGGATGCTCGACTTTTGATCAACCCTATTCCTGGGATAGCGTTTACTCAAGTCAAATCACTGGCTGAGAAGGTCAGATGTGAAATCTTGATAATTGCAGCTAGCGAAGGAAATGCTTTTGGCAATGCTACTTCAGAGGAAGTTAAAGAACTAGTTGGTATTTACAAGAAAGGGGCAAAGGTATTCAAGGTTGTAACTGTGGATGGTACACACCATGTGCACTTGAATAATCCGGCTGTAGTTGCCCCACATATTAACATGTTTTTTCAATAGAAGTATACTTTAGCCGGCTCTGCTTTTTTCTAGCCTCAAATGCAGGTCTGAAAAATTTGGGAATAATACATGTACTAAACATGTACATGTACATGTATGTATTAAAATGTTATAATAATAAATGACAGTAATCTTAACTCGTATCCAATGGAAGCAAGTACATGTACATGTACATCACATGTAACTGATTCTAGGTAAATTCCTATTTAACCTACTAGTACACTAAAGGTCCTCAGGCCCATTGGTCTCAGACTCTCAGAATCCTTTTTAAACTTAAAATTTTATTAAGACTCAAAACTCAAGATTTTTTGTAGGTAGAAGTGCACTTTAGACGGCTATTGTTATTTTCTAGCCTCCAATGCAGGCCTCGACATTAGCCAAATTTACACTTAAAATTGTAAGTTTTTAGGTAAAGTGTACTTTTTTTCTAGTGTACTTATTTTCTAGCCTCTAATGCAGGACTTTTTCTTCAGTTCCATATTCATTTTCATTGCACATGTCGAGGTCTGCATAATTTGAACTTTGAAGCTAGAAAATAGCCGTTTTTTGTGTTATACAGTACATGTATCTTTCATACTCGGCATGCATTTTTTTTTAAAAAAATGTTTATTAAATCAATACAAAATGATAATGATACAAGACGATTCTCCAAATTGCATATTTTTGTATGTCGAATTACCGAGAAATTTGTATTCAAGGCTTAGCAATTAAAACAATAGACTGATACAGAATGGCCCTCATATGATACGGAATGTTTCATGCCAAGGTTGCAATTTGGAGGATGGAATGCAGTTGGGAAAGAATAACATTCCATTGTAGCTAATACCACATAATGGTTACCTAATATTTCTCAATTTCTACATGTACATGTATGATCTTCATGTACTTCTGGGTCTTCACAGTGTGCAACGAAATAAAAAATCAACTGGGATTTATGTGAACGAGGACAATTAGATGATAGAAGACGTGGAAGTAGTTATAAGTAATGAAATTTGAGTAAAATCTGTGGCATTTGGAAGGAAGACCTAAAGAGCATACCAAAAAGAAAGGTAAGAAAGCTACAAATTTAATTAATTATTAAGGGTGGAAAAAAACGTTGCAGAAGGCGCGATTAGAATGCTGAATAGCTTTTGAAGGCTGGGATATTATGCCATAGGGCTCTATAAAGGCTTCTAGCCACCTACATGTAATATTGCTGAATTTCAACTGTTATGATCTGCTTTTGGCCATATATTATTATGTCCAATATGTGTACATTACTTTCCACTCAGTAAGTGGTCCATGTGCGTGTTTTAAAAAATGATTTGGTCTCTGCAAATCAAAATGTCTTTGATACGTTTCAAATGCCAGGTCGAATCCAATGAGTCTCGTCATTATTATTGTAGTTGTTTACAGCGTGAATCGAATTTATAAGTGATTGGAAAGCTCTTGATTCTGTAATAAATTTAGCCACCCTCTCCGATCTGTGACCTAAGAGGTTTCCTAAAAGCCCTGAAGCTTGAGAAGGAAGAACGAAATTCCTCTGGGGCACAAGGAGTGGAGTGAAGTGGTCTTCTTTGGTGTATTCGAATCTGGATAACAAATTTAACATGAACAATTTCACCTGTTATTCTGATGGTCAGTTATGAAAACATGCAAGCATTCGTTACCGGACATGCACAAGCTTCTTGTAATCATAGGTAAGGCTTGGGTTATTGGTGATGGCAGTCCATCCAAATAAAAACGTATCTGGATTCAGAGATTTATCTTCAAGATTTGTCAGATTGCTATTAACATTTTGTTGTTTTCCCTGCAACAGAAACATTATTTTCATTTTTTTTTAAAGTACTGTCGTCTTTTGTAGGTATAATAATGTATGTTTGTCATGACTCCATTACCAGTTGTTTGTTCCTGAATTCAATTTTGCTAGATGCTCCTTCAGAACTGATAACAATAACTCTGTTTGATGTATCGAGCTGAGATCTGATCCATTTTTCGATTCCATATCTAGAAATATCATCGATGCATTCTCGATCGATGACAATGGTTGAAGTGATGAAAAAACTTCGCAAGAATTCAGCTAGTTTCTGCACACACATGAAGTGTTTGTCATTGTCGTAATTATACAAAATCAAAATTTGACCTGAAATTAACAATTTTAAACACGGAAATCAGAAAACAGGGTTGGGCAAATGTATGTAATTATTTAAAAATGATGTACATTTTAAATCATACATGTAGTTCTTGTCTTGATACAGGGTCTTGTTCAGAATGTGGTAGAAATCTACTTTAGCCGGCTATTGCTGTTTTCTAGCCTCCAATGCAGCCTCGACATGTGTAATTAGAGCACGTGACGTTAGCGTTCTATTTAACGTTCTATTCCATTTTTCTTCAGTTCCATTTTGCGTACTATTTGCTGAAAATGGCGGTCGTGAATGATGAGTATATATTTCTACATTATTAATTTATTTAATTTAAGTGAAAAAATGGCTAATAAAATAGGGGAGGGATCCTGACCTAACTTCCGGTTTCTAGGGAAGTAATTCTAACCTAATCTAGCTTTGCCTAATCTAACCTAACCTAAATTCCATTTTTTTTTCAATTCAATTTTCGTTCATTTTGCTTGCACGTGTCGAGGCTTGCATGTGCACAAGGCTAGAAAATAGCACAGCCGGCTAAAGTAGACTTCTACCAGAATGAATTCATTGGGACAAAGCTAGCTTTAATTATATCACATTGCCTAACCTGTGTTATTGGCCATGTGAATGTCCCTGCTTTGTGTGGAAGAGTAAGTGCCACTTATGTAACCCAAACCAATGTTGGAAAGTGGTCTCAATCGACGGTAATTCGAATGGTACTTGCATACCACAAATATCAATCCTATGAATAGACAAACGGCGACTCCTACAATGATCCACACGTACTTTGTTGAATTGTTTGGTAAACCATCGATTACGTTAACAATGATGCTGACGTTATCTGAAAATCACAAGAGACAATTGTTGATAGACTTTGCATACACATGTAATTGATTGTCAGCAGCAAGTCTCAATGGTATATATACTTACCAAATTTTAAATGATGAGTTTTTGTGTGCAAATTGCAAGAGGTGAACGAACATAACTATATGAAAATCAAACGCACAATTATTTATAAAAGGTTATCTACATTTACAAGGCAATGTGCCATGGACTGGCTTAATTTATTTTGAATTAAATCAAACTGCATAGTGAAGCCATTTGATATACATTACTTTTAGGACGTTATGTTTGTATTAATATGCAGAGACAAATAATGAATTTAATACGGCTTTCAAACATGTAAAATACGAAATAATAATTTGTAGGCATGGTAAAATTGACTTACCTTAGCACAATAATGACCATCTGTCAAATTTTCAAAACCGTATGTAGTGCAAGTCCCGTTTTTTAAACGGCTCTGTGAAATTGTTTAATTAATAGGGTTAATTAAATAACGCTCAGGCATTTCATTTTGCAAATTTTTAATAAAATTTCTATTAGAAATAGTCTAATATAAATACTTTATTCAAAGCTTGAACTTCTTGATTGCCAGGAGCATATCGATTACAAAAATGAGGATTTGAGCAATTTAATTCTGGATCAATGCTTTTCCACAGTAGAATGGAAGTAGTACGGATATCAAATGTTTGAGGGCAGTATATTGTAATAGTTTTCCTGAAAATTACAAAATAATTATTTTTAGCAAAAGCACATTTAATCAATAACCATCGTTAAATATTTGAAATTGGTACAGAACATGATCCAAGATTGGACGAAATCATCATTTTACTTATTGCAAGATTCATGCTAATATCTTGCAGAATAGCTGCCGTATTTCATATTTTATTTTTGGTATTTCAGTTTGAAAAATGTAGGCCCTAATAGTCTGGAAACAAGGGTTACAACCCGACTTATTTAACTTTTTTTATTGATTTATTGATTGCATATAGAACGATTTTTGTGTTGATAAATTGCAACATGTCAATATTGGTAAAGTTCGATAAAATTCAGATCCGGAAAATAACGAAAACGTTATATAAAATTATAGGTGTATTAGATGCATAACGTATGGGGTAAATTGCATATTGAAAATAAATATACAAATATGCACTTTGGAAAATGATTCACTAGGGAAAATTTATAAAATATACATCTGTTGAGATGATGATTTTGAAACCATATTATGTTTTGAATACAATTTTTTTTTTAATTTTCTTAATTTTTATTTAAGTTTTGCAATATGAATAGAGAAAAACGCTTCAGGAGCATTCATAGATCTATAAATTGCAATTTTTCATCAAGCATGATGCTCCACATTTTCATATCTGATAATACACCAAATTCCAACATTTACTTCAAATCACCTTTCTCTTAACCCCCTTTGGTTTTGACCTTTTTTGATAACGGGGTTGGAATGACTTTGCTAGCATTTGTTTGTTTTTAACATACCTCGGTTGTGTTATCTGACTGACAATAAAAACATGAAACCACTTAGCAAACCTATACATTTCGGGATTTTTCATGTCTATATCTATGGCAAAAGTAATGACCTTTTGAGTTCTGAAATTTAGTTTTATATACATCTTAGAATGACTTCGAGTAAGAAAACCAAGCATTTGATTTGAAAAAAAAATATTTTAGACTTCCAATTTCAAAAGTTAGTGTAATCTAGGAGCTTCCCTGTAGGGCATCACTGTAATGCAGCGTAGTTACCATTATTATTTTCGTACCCTTTAAATTAAGGAAAAAATGAATTTAGCCTTACTCTATGAACTACCCTTAGAAATCATACACGTAATAAAAAATAAAATAAAAATAAAACTGTCGATAATAAAACCGTAGGATTTTAAGGATTTTAATTTAATACCTTCACGTCACGATCCTTAAGCCATTTCAATTTGAGAAAAAAAAATTTTTTTTGAATAGTCACTTATTTTACCAATAAACGAACACGTATAAATGTATAACAAAATTGCAGTCATCTTTTTTTATCACCAAAGCTCAGGCTGCTCAGTATCGATTTTACTTTCCAGAAATAAAGTAGTTTTCTACTAGAATTTCCAGAAAATGTGAATGTCTTATCGCGTTTTTGACAACCTCAAACATTTTAAATGCTCAAAAAAACATTTGCATAAATAATTTAAAAATATTAACTAACCTGCACCCGAAATGTTATACCCAATTCTAAAAATTTTCAAATTTTAAACTTGTATTTAATTTAAGCTACCTACATATTTTTGAATATTTGCTTAGCCAAAAAAGACCTCACTTTTAAAAATAAGTATATCAATAATGATGTATCAAAAATGTCACTAAACTTGCTTATTTATAGGTTACCTATACAGGGTGAACCTAAAGTCCGTGCCACCGTATTTTTTCTAAACTCTTTTAGTTATAAAAATTATGTTAATTCGGTTAAATAGGACGTCATATGTGCTCTAATCCACTGATGTTTTTAGATTTTTATTACGGCATTTTTTCAAGGAAACCCAAATTATAATTTTTTAGCCGTAGCACTTAGAACAAAATGTCAAATTAGGTGGCACTGATTATGGACCACCCTGTTTACAAAAATAAGGTCACCTTACCTCATATTGTCACCTATAAGGTGAAAAACTTCTTGACCATTAGTGCAATTCTGAAATTAATGTTTGAGGTGATTAACATTAATTAACAATCTACTCTAAATTTCTACACGTGAGTTTGTTAACTTACTGCTGTATATCCATAGCTGATCGAACAAATGAAAATGAATAAACTTAAGTAGTACTTTTGGAGCATCCTCCCCATTCATCAAGAGTTAGATTTGAAATGGTTCCTCCGTTAACATTTTGCATGTAGGCTATAGTGGGAGAAATGTGAAGATTTGATTTTTAACATACGTATGTTATTCGTGTGGGCAATAGAAAATGACGAAGTTCGATATACATGTATACGATGACTGTTATCAACCTCGATGTTAGCCAAAGTACGAACTAAGTGTAGAGTGGAAAATGAGATTCTCACTCGCTTGATAATTGGGTTAACGTAACGTTAACCACGTGTGTATTTATTTTGCACCACTCTCTGATTATGCTACCATAAAGCTCACCTTGACATTTGGCACGTACTGTTCGATAGATAACGTCGTGTAATTTAATGCTTTTCAGCAAAAATAAATGATCCAAAACAGGTGAAAATATGCTCGCCACTTTTTTTCTCTTTTCAAATGTGTCCTATATTAGATTTTATGCAGTGCTACAAATAAGGGACATGTTGGCGTAAGTTACCTACACCTAAATGACTATTTTTCAATTATTATCACGTATAATTGACGTGCTAATTTGTGTTATTATAACAAGTTGTCAGTCTGTCAATTTGTTAAAATTTTGACAGCTAACATTGGCTCTAGAATAGTGTTAAGATGGGTATTACACTTAGGATTGTACACTGTAATTGTTAACTCCGTACATACATGTACTTGCAAAAATGGTGTGCCAATTTCAAAACACACTTTGGGTATATGCCACTATTAATATTTGAAATATTTTGAAATAAGTGGAAGTGCATTTGTTCATGTTTTGGTACATCATGAAAGCTTTACCTTTGTTTGTGTTTTATACACGTACAGTTGATTAAAATTTCAGGTAATAGTTAACCTCATGGAAGTTTCTTTTATATAAAGAAAATATTTTTGACAAACAGTCATCTTTAATTTTCAATTTATGAAACGTTTATTTACATATTTGTGATCCATAGATATGTGCAGTTTTAGTACTGCTTATAAGTGAATAACACTTGTAAAGTTTTCAAATATTACAATGAATATCTATTACAGATTAATATTTATGTCCGAATTTTTAATTTTTTAAAATAATTATTGCATTTTGGGCAATGGGACATGAAATGTGGGTCTGTTATGCAGATAAAAAGTTAGTTATCTACAGGTATGAATTTGCTATTTCTTAAATCAATACTGCTGAACACATTTACCTGAAATCTCATTGAAATGGTGATGCATCAATTGAAAACAAACATTACATAAAAAAAATTGATCTCAAAATATAGAACAATGCTATATGTTGACACGTTAAAATAGGTTTCGTGAAAAATTGTAGCAAATGATAAGATAAAAATAAGATGCGTGATTTTGTGTTGAAATAAATTATGTATGAGCCGTACAATATGTTGCGAGGTATGAAATATCAAGATATGAAAAATGCATGTTTTTACACATGCTGTGCCTATCTCTTTATAATTTTGCATATAACTTGGCAACATATGTTGCTGAATAAACTTTCAAAATGCAAAATAAGCATTTTCTAATATACTGTACTACGTCCTGAGGGCTGAAAATGTTATAAGGACCGTATGTTTAGTCCTATATTTTGCAGCAACTGTGAAGAGAGCCATTTTTTACTTCAACAAAGTTGTAATTTCAGTTTTTCGTAGTCACAGGGGATTTTAAAATGTCGTTCCGATACCACATCAGGAAGCAAAAATCGTAAATCAGTATTTTCAAATCTGTAAATAAATTTTAATATTCAACGAGTTGAAGATATAAAATTTGGTTAAAATATTTTGTACGGTTTTGCAGTTAAATTTTTTTATTAAATCACTCTAGTTATTGCATTATAATAACGAATTAAAGCTTACCTAACATTAAACAGCTTGTTGTAATTGGAGATCATCTTTGGATTTGACATTATCATTTGCCACCCAAACAAAAATGCGGTCTCCGTATTGGTATAGTCATTGCGCTTGATCTAAAATTGATCATTTAGTAAGTTAAATACAGTATAATTTAATAATAAATTTAAAATAAACAATTTAGCTGTTTTACTTTCAAACTATTACGAAGCTTCACTTTGATACATGCTCCCTCTGAACTGATGATTATTATTCGATCAGACGATTCTAGCATACTAGAAACCCATGTTGCCATACCAAAACGAGAAATTTCATTTTTACAGTTGTAATCCACGATAATTTCACATTTTTCTAGTTTCTGGAGGTCGTTGACAAATGATTTTACGTTGCTCAAATGCTCCTCGTTGTCGTAGTGATATAAGACAAAGATTTGAACTGAAATAGATAGAAATTTGAGTGACACAATAATATGATTATTTTCGACCAATATGCAGAGAATTTGAAATTAAAAATTACATAAAGCTTACCAATTTTTACTAGAGGTTCATAGTGGCAGTGATGTACATTAGCAATTTGCTGTTCTTCAGTACTGGTATTTTGCGTTTGTTTTTTCCATGGTTTAACACGAAAAATAATATATACAATGCCAATGATAAGGACTAATGAACTCAGAGAAAATGATATTAAAATACAGATAAATAACGTATTTGATCCAGGTTTTATTTCTGGCATAGCTGTAAAAAAATGAAGATTTTAGACAAAAATATTAGATTTGTTTTCACATTGTATTTTTTTTATTACAACTTATGACACACATGTACTGTAATTTTTAAGTGACATGTCCTTTGCATTATGTACTTACAATTAGGTGCCGAGGCGAGATTTATTGTAGGAGTATAAAAAGTGTCTATTGGGCATTCTGAAGTCGTTATCTAAAAATAATATTTTTATTTAAGAGGGTTGAATACCAGAATAAGCCTTTTTTTTCTAAATTATTTTTTTATTTAATTTTGTAAATTGATAGGAAGAAATTGAATGTACGAGGACCTAGCTAGCATAAATATTCTATTATTTGTTTAATTTTTTTGTTTATGTATATGTATATTCCATTTCATGAAAATATGTCCATAAAGATTACAAAACCCTCTACTTTACAGACATATTTCCATGAAATGGAATATACATATACGTAAACAAAAAAATTAAATAAATAATAGAATATTTATTCTAGGTCCTCGTACATACCAGCTGTTCCTAAAAAAGGCTTATTCTGATATGTAACCCTCTTAAATCATTTGTGAGACAATAAATTATTTTCTAAGTTAATGCATGTTAGACATACCTGACCACAGTAGTATCCTAATTTTCCAACTTTAATTTTAAAATAACACTGTTTAGTTTCACTAGAACATGAATCCACATTGGCACTCTAAATGTCCAAATGTTGTAGAATATTAATATAAAACGAGTAATTTTTATAAATTATAAAATATTCTTATACTTACGGCATTGATGATGTAGTGACCAACACGTTCCGCTTTAACTCTACTTCTGTTACACGACAAATTTTCATTATCACGGTAAAGGAAGATATGTGATTCCGAAAAATCACCTTTGTATGGATAAAAAATTGTAACTGTGAAACTGAAATGTATAAAATATAAATTTTTAGCAATATCAAAAATCAAGGTAAATTAAATATGTAATAGGCTACTTATGCTACTGACTTGCAAATATTAAATATGCATGTATGACAAATGAATACAGATTAGCTTACCTATTTTGTGCCAAAATGTCAAATATCGGTGTAGATCTACATGTATTTGAGCCAGGCTGAAAAATAAATTAAGGTTAAAGCACATGATAATAAGGCATACTCAAAAATATAAAATTTCAAAGGGCCCCCATCCAATTGGTGGAGCATATAAGCGAATAACTATGCATTATGTGTATAATAGCATTACTTTTTGGAACATATCTACCCCAATAACTAAATAAGTTTTATACTTATTAAACACGCTCTGTTTCAAAAATCATGCTTTTATTACAAAATAAAAAAAACAGCTAAGGTCCCAGATTTAGGATTAAATTAACATTATTCCATTAAGACCAGACACAATGAACTAGTGTACATGTATGTATACTAGGATATACTACAAAATGCCAGTATTTTGGGCATACATTCATTTCTTTTCAAATTTTATTTTCAAGTTGAAAATAGTGTTGATTTTACAATGGTGGACCTTAAATCTAGCACTTGATAATATAAGTATTTACTTACCTCGCTCAAAACTGCCTTCCACACGAAAAGCAGATAAAGTATTTGAATCAGTAGAGCCATGGCCACTTCAACGGATAATGAGAAGTAACTGTTTCTTTTCGCACATTAAATATGCTGAGTGCTGTCACATTTCTGCAATGATTAATGAGTATTTGTAATGGGAAACTGAAGTTTAGCGAAAAAAACCCAACCTATTACCTATTTGCCACAGTGTTTTCCAAAAGCCATGTTTTCTGATTATCTTGACTTCAACCACTGTATGATGTCATTGTAGAGCACAAAGTCGCACTTTTGATAAGCTGCAACTTGGTATTTATATCTCCCAATGAGGTGTCATAAAATGTACAAATTTTACACATTTGTCACAATTATAATAGGCAAATAGCCATTCGTTATTTTATATTTACTCAAATGTTTTTAATATTAATCATATACTTGTACTATGGCAGCTAATATGAATGCCATGATGTACGTATAATTATAGAAAATTTTTAAAAGAAAATTCATTGAAATGACACTATGTTGACTTCAACATGTTAAGAATATTGACGCCAATAAATAAATTATTTATTATTCATGTTTTTTTTACACCCAAGAAACTGATAAAATAAGATTATCAATACATATTGAGAACCTTGTGATAGCGAGAGTCAACATCCTGTGAGGCCCAACTCTTTAGGCTATTGCATCATGTGAAATGTTGCTAACATTAATTTACCACAATAAAATTCCCAGGCCTTCAAACTCTTCATTCATTTATTTTCTACTTGTCTTATAATTTTTATCGACATAGTGTTATGTGGGCTATTTATTAACATACATGTGTTAAAACGCAATAGCTTGCACAAAAGTGCTTACTCTAAACATCACTTCTTGTAATTCATGTTAATAACATCAGCATCATCATGCCAGACGTTAACATCTTAAGTAGTCTTTTACCCATACCTCCTTGTGTATACAAAAGATTTCA
The DNA here is from genome assembly GCA_034698905.1 of Xestoiulus laeticollis. Classification (NCBI taxonomy): domain Eukaryota; kingdom Metazoa; phylum Arthropoda; class Diplopoda; order Julida; family Julidae; genus Xestoiulus; species Xestoiulus laeticollis. The sequence continues at coordinate 31,809 of JAQGCC010000361.1, forward strand.
AATTGCAACTAAAAACTTTTAATTATTATCCTATTGTTAAATAGTTTCAAAAACGTTTTCTCAAAATATCTAAAATCACATAACTCTTTTAAGGAGATCATCGACAACAAAGCAATTTTCATAAAACATTTTCGTGTTAATGTAATGGTTTAATTTGTGAAATGCTTATACAGTATGTGAATATTATGGGATAGTCACCAATAATTTCTTATAGGTAGAAAGTATCCTGAGACTAAAAATGTAAAGACTTCTGCTGCTCCAAAAATGCAATTAAGATCCAGGCTTGTACAGATCATTAATTTCTAAATGATCTTTACAAGGCTTCAAAGAAAATGTCCCTTTTTCGTTACAGAAAGGTTCCAGTACCTTTTTCATCTTAATATCGATTAGATGCAATGCGGAGTAGCAATATACGGATTCTGAAATAAAAAATTAACGAAACCCATATTAAAAAAAAAATCATTGATTAATTACATACATTATTAATAATAAATATGACGTAAACAATCATAGACCATATAAATATGTAGCTACCAATTTACCATGTTCCAATAGAACACTGGCACGTGCAATATGCGATTGGCATGTGCAATACAAATAGCACGTGCTTTTAGTAAAATTTAATATTCATAGGGCAGGTTGCACCAACTGAGGTCAAAATCTAAGGTTTTCTTACCTGGGGTTAAAATATAACTCCTGGATAACCTCTAGGTTAGCTGTATGTGTTGCACCAATTAATCCTTGTTAAAATAACCCAGGGTTATGGACCCCCCATGTTTAACCATGCAGAAAACATAATGGCCTCTATTTTTTCCTAGAATGTTAACCTGAGGTTAACCATGCCTGCTGGCTGGGTTAACGTGGTATAAAGTGGTATAAAGCAGGTTAACCCTGCCTATGGTTCTAAACTCACCTATTTTATTTCCATTTGTTATAGTGGATTTCATAAAATATTGACCCCTATCGAATTCGTCAGATTTGGTCATTTTAAGCTTCTTTCCAGTGGGTGCTATAAAATAGTTTTTCCATTTAAATATATACAAATAAATTTAAAAGTTTGCAGAAAAATCAATTTTTTTGTATGTTAACAGCATTTTTTTTTTGCACTTTTTTAAGGCTGTACTTACTTCCATCAGCATTTACGATATCAAAATCATTTCCACTTCCTTTCAAATATACGACTTTGCCTTCTTTTTTCCTAAATTCATTCAACATAATTTTTATATACTTTATGATCATTTTTGTTAAAGAGGGATCGAAATCTAAAAAGTTTGCTGATATGTTATGTGAAATTATTTTGGGAAATACACAAAAAAATATTTATTTGAAAAGCGAGGAAATTTTTTTGCTATTATAGCATGGTACTAATAATAAAATGTATTTGCTGTATACAAATGAACATTTATTTGACAGAAAAATGTTGCAAAACTTAAGTTCTAAATTAATGAACTTACCCATTTACTTTCCATGCAAACTCTAATTTCTGTGGGTCATTTTCATGTTTTGATTGTGGCGAATTTATTACCCCACATGATGAATTTTGTGGCACACTCCCTTTTTGTATGAAAGCGAACTATATTAAGTAAATTCAATGAACTATTTAAAGCGCTTTCATATTAAACACGTTTAAACTGTATTATAGTATAATGTATACAGTTAAGGATTTTTAATTTGTGGTTATATCTGTTTGCATTATACATGTACATGTATATACATGCATATACATGTATCGAAATTCAATTTCTTAATAATAAACATGCACTTATGCTTTCCCTTGATCTTAAACACCATCTTGTTGCTTATACAGGTGGAAAATATAAAGAGGGGATTTCCCAGTGGGGCAAATTTCATTGTTATCACTATCCGCTGGTTAGATCGGGATTCTGACCCTGTAACACAGTGTTTCGCATTTCACTAGGTTTATGCTATTTCAAGGTAATTTTGTAGTTTAAAATCCATCCATGCCGACTGTTAGCTATCAAGGTTCATCGCTATTTAGAGTTTCGCTATTTACAGTACATACATTTTAAACAAGTTGCCAAAAACTGCTATTTACTGTAAATAGCATAATATAAAGCAATATATGATTATAAAATAATAATGAAAATTTCGTTTTCAAAATTCATATTTCGTTGTACGATTTTTATTTCTGTTTTTTTAAAATAACTTTAATAATTTTTGAATAATGCATATCAAATTTCACATGCCATTTTTTATGTTAAAAAATTATTTATAATTATTTGTTAAGCTGTTAAAAAAACTTTATACAATATTCATTATAAAGTGATAAATAGAGTGATAAAAAATGATAAAATAAATTCTCTTACCGATTCTGCATTATAAAAACACGATATAAAAAAAGCAAAAATTGCAAAAATGGTAGACATTTCCAATAGTTCGAGCTCGCAGTTGTTTCAATGTAAAAAATACCCTCAAATATCACATCTATATCTACCAAACGATGAGTACATATAACAATACTCACCTGTTGTTAATTAAATATCTACCAGCTGTTATTCAATGTACATGCGTAATGAGTCAGGTGCTGCCTATTTTTCAATGCTATACTTATTTGATTACATAGGAAGTTTATTAATTCACATTTCATCCCAGGAACATATCATACATGTATAATACACTAGTTTTGAATACAAAAAAGTTCACCAAAGTTATTTATAAACTGGAGCATGTCGACAAAATTCCAACCAATTGGAGCATAATTTGACAAATCCAGGAACAGGAACAAAAATCACTCATGCAATCATGCTATTCAACATTCATGCTTTTCTGCAATATTTGAATACACCTCAATATCTGTAACCTCCGGCCAGGATCAAAATGTCATTCGGGTATATATATATAGTGGCAATTTTAATATAGTTTTTTTCATAGAACTGATACATCTTCCTTTTCTTTATTGCATTTCTTGATAAAACTGCTAAAGGGTGCCACATATAACTCTAGTGCATTTTCTGCCTTAAAAAAAGACCATTGACGTAAAAGTGCATTCTTAGACATCAATATCTTCAACTTACCAAGATAGACTAAAATAGATTAAGAACATTATTGGGATCCACATGAGAAACATGAGCTATATCCACATTAAATCACTATTATTTTTGATAAGTCACATGCATGTAGCTGTTTTGTATTGATAAGTGTTTTACCTATATTGTTTAGACTAGAGGACTATGTAGACTGTATACTATGAGATTTTTGAAATACATTGTACAACTATTTAATGAAACGGCGTTATTTATACTAACATAATGACAATTATTCTCGTGTGAACATTTAATTAGAGGACCCAACAGATAAAAAGGGCCCTGAAAACAAAACGTTTGTGAAACTGCTGCTCCAGGAATACAATTAAAATTTCACACGAAGTATGTCTTCAATTTCCAAATTATCTTTGCATGGCTTCAAAATGAAGATTCCACGATCGTTACAAAAAGATTTAAGCACCTTTTTCATCGCAGCAGTCATATTTAAGGATACTGTATAGCAATAAACGAAATCTGAAAAAATGAGAAAACATTGAAAAATTGATAGTGATGAAACAGACATTAATGTTTTAATACCTACCAATTTTTTTGTCGTGTTTTATGGTGACTTTCATAAAATGTTTGTATTTTTCGTATTCAGCAGACATGGTTATATTAAGTTTCTTCCCAGTGGGTTCTGGAAAATATCCAGTAATTAATTAACATATCAATATTTTTTAAAATCATGAAAACGCCCAATGTTTTGTTTAGCAACATCAATGTATGTCCATAATTTTTTGGGTTGTACTTACTGCCATCGATTTTAACGACATCAAAATCCATGTAACCTCCTTTAAAGTATAATACTTTTCCGGATATAGTCCTAAATTAATTCAACAGAACAAGTATTTAATGTGCATGTAATTTTTATTATGTAATATGCAATTTTGTATAAATGAACCCAAAAAAAAACCCATTTAATTTATCAAAGGATTCCCCAGGGTGACAATTTAAATATGATTATGGTACTTTGGTTATTAAAGTATAAATGATTTCATTTATAAACTTTTAAACTTACTTGTTAACTTTCCACGCAACATTCAATTTCATTATGTCAGTTTTATTGTCAACTCTCTTCATGTCTATTAAACCACACGATGAATTTCGTGGAACACTACCTTTGTGCATGAATAGTTGCTGTAATAATACAATTAAAAGTATATAATAATTTAATTGGTTCGTAGTTATCTATTGTAAAAATAATGAATAATTATTTTAATTTTAATCAGATATTATGTAACATTTTCTAGTTTGCATACTTGTTAAAAATGCATAATGATGAAATCAGAAGCCATGAACGTATTCGATAATTAAACAATAAGAGTTTGAAATATCAAACCACACAAATCAATTGATCAAATCATAAAACGAGCTTACCGTTTCTCCATATCCAAAATACGTGATGAATAAAATAAAAGTTGCAAAAATTGTGGACATTCTCAAATGGCCCATCTTTACCTTCCAAACAGCGTGAACGTTTAACAATAGCCAATCCATTGTTAATCAAATATCGCTGAAAGTGAGTAATGAGTCTCTACACCTTAAGTTCTATACTTATTGGATTACAGGATGGATTACAAATTCCTTAAGACAATGAAGTGTACTATTTACTGAATGATAGCCTACTAGAGTTGCCCTGAAAAATCTTGCAAAAACGCTCCTTGGTAGAACAACAATAATCTACTAATTCAAATTATACAATTGGAATTGTAAAACTCGTGAACTGATTCGAATTATAAAACCGGAATTAAAAAACTCGTGCCCTAATTCGAATTAAAAATTGATGTTCAATAGACTAAAAATGTTGAAAAACAATGTTGTAGACATTTGTTTCATTAAATTTTTAAGAGTTTTAACTTTATTTTATTTCTGATTATCATCTTTAAAAGTTTTTGATATTGCAACCTTAATCACGTATGATAAACACCCTAAAGAAAACTAGAACATGATGCAAATAAGAATCTTTAATTCCATTTCATGACAAAACATATCGATCCAATCAACTGTAATTGAAGTGGCTACTTTCACTGAATTCAATTCGGAAAAAAATCAATAATCTACTTTTATTCATGAATAATTTACCATACAATTATCATATAATTCGACTAAGTTTACATTTCTTTCCTCTAGCCTATTATACCGACTGAGAAATTGTACATTTCTACCTCTCGTATATAACAGCTTTTATAAATCTATTTCAATACCTATGGAACAGATATGGTATTGTAAATACAATAGTTTGGATTTATAAAAGTTTGAATAATTTAAATCTATATACAGATGTTATTAGATTTTATCAACGACCATTTTTTCTCGAAAAAAAAGTTATAACGTTTTAGTCATAACACTTTAAAACAAAAATTCCAATAGAGAATGGTCTGTTTGTAAGAAATCAACTTTTTTCGTCTTCATTGGCAATTATTTAAAATTATAGCAATGTTTTTTAAGAATAGAGGGAAGCACCAAATGGTGGCTACGCTGACAACTTTAAATAATTACCATTGAAGATTAAAATAGTTGATTTGATACAAACAGATTATTCTCTTTCATTTTCTAATTTGACTTTTTGTCCTAAATGTCACGGCTAAAAAGTTATAATTTGAGTTTCTGTGAAAAAATGGTTTAAGGTAATATCTAACGACATCATTGGATATAGCACACATGTGATTATACAAAACATCTGGGATTTTAACCAAAGAATAATTAGCGTAAATGCTTATAATATAACGTAGTTGTTAAAAATGTAAAAGCTAATATTTTTGTATACAACAGTGACTATTGTTAAACTAGTCAGAAACTCGCCTCCTCTAATCATATACAATGCAAGTTTATAAACAATTGCAACAGATGAAGTGTGTCTTTTTAGATACATGTAAATAATAATAGCAGCGTTTATTTCCACTAAATAATTGATGATGAAACGGAATTGTATATAAATGTACCATTTATTTATAAACTGCTTTTTCAAACTTGCTTATTTTTAAAACATGACATGGAATTGTAATTACTGCAGAATAAAATAAAGTTAATTGTATATGCCAAAAAAAAGACTACAATTTCACACCAAATAAATTACAATACGATAGTCTCGCTAATCTCATTAGCATATTTCGTTCTTGCTATTTTACACGTTGGATAAGCACTTATAGGACATTCTGAAGCTGTTATTGATATTAGAAATATATGACAACACACTGCATGTTTATATTACAAGATGCTTTAATGATGGGCTATAAAGAGCTTCTTCCATTCTGTGCTTTTTCTGACACATTTGCACTAGTAACTGTTGTTTGACATGGCTGACAAGCTGCAGGAATTAAACCAATGGCCATTGTGTTATTGGTCACTGTTGAATTGTTGCAAGTGGCCATCATGGTTCCAGTATTGGATCGACTGAGTTGCCTGTGCTTGGACTTGTGAGAAACCTTCCAGAGCAAACTCTTCAGGGACTTTCTGAAATTCTGGCCACTGACACAGTAGAGCAGGAAATTGATGGCGAAGTTAAGTATGTAACCTAACTGACACCACTGATGTAAATTCTTGTACGTTTCCGCTTCCTCGTCTGACATGAAGTACACCATGAGTCTGATCACGTAACTAGGGGCATTGAGTCCAATGAACACACTGGAGATGATCAGCAACATCTTAGTTATTTTCACCTGATATTGATTGCAACAGCTTCTTGACATTCCATGCTTGACAGTACCAAATGTGGCATTGAGCTGCACTGCTGAGGACATGTCCACACTGTTCGAATTGCACTCATCACTAGGTGCACTAACCATTGTCATGCTACGTCTGATGTACTCAAAATGCCATATGGCCCTGGCGATCTGGATGTTCAGCACTATGATGAGAATGACAGGTAAGACCATGGTGAAGACAGTGTCCAGGGTGTTGAGAATACGCATGGTGTTGTGGTACTCTGGTTTCAGCTTGCAGTAGTATTGACTGTCTGCAGTGGGCCCAGAGGTATCGTCCGGCTCCATTCCAATGACCAATGGTATGTACAGATAGGAGACTGATGCGAGGCACACCAATAGCACAACAATGGCCTTTGCCCTGGCCACAGTGCAGATGACTGCCCTCCACAGAGGGTAACAAGTGGCCACGAAACGCTCCACTGTAAAAATCACTATGAGCCATGGGGACAGGAAGCAGGACAGGTAAGTCAGGTATGTGATGAACTGGCACAGGATGGGCTTGTTGTAGGTGGAGATGACCACCTCATCCAACCACATGGTGAACAAGGTGACCAGGAACACTGTGTCTGAAATTGACAACATTGTCAGGTAGTAACTGGCTGAGACACGACGGAGTTTGGTACACTGGAAAACGGCTAGAGATAGTAAGTTGCCAATGGTCCCTAATATGGCAATTGGAAGGGTACAGTACAAGTTAATTAACGAGATTAACGAGGGTCCTTTCTCATCAGGGAAGGTGTTATTGTAATAGGCCATCAACCTTGTCAAGGCCCAGATGGTTGCATTAGCACCGTGGGCGGTGGTGTCAAATTCAAACAAATCCATGTCTTATTGATTGGCAGTCCTCCAAAATTAAAGTTTTTTTTTTTTAATTTATACAGCTATAATTGCTGTATTGATGTACGATTAAGGAATTGGATGCTTATTAATGCAATATTTTTATTTGGAGATTTCTAGTGGCTTTGAAGGGGACTTCATACGACTCCATGCCATCAGATTTTATTTGTAAAATTACTCCATTGGATGATAGTGAATCTGTAATGAGAAAAAAATATATTTTTAGGGGTTAATATGGCATTTTTATGACTGCTGTACGGGGTGGACCAAAAGTCAGTGCCACCCCAATTTTTTAAAATCTTATAGTTAGGAAAATTCTGTTTATTCGGTTAAATAGGAAGTCATGTGTGCTCTATTCACTAATGTTGTTAGATTTTACCTACACACTAAAAACGTTAAGTTAAAATTCAACCCAATACTGAGGGCTATATGGACATACCAACATTGGTTTAACATTGGGTTGAATTTAAGTGTAACAACCAAATGTTGGGTTAAATTTACCCAACATTGGATCACAGGTTTTGGTTAAAATATGCCCAGAATTGGGTAAATGTGAGAATTGTGTTATTTTTAATAAAGTTACCCAATTATGAGTTGATTCATGCATACAAACAGAACATTCTCTTTCTTTTATTAATTCGACATTTTGTGTTAAGAGGGAACTGAACTGCATGTATTGCTATGAGGGAAATTTTGATACATACTTTAAAAAAAACTACTTGTTATAATACAAA
>JAQGCC010000362.1:0-40092 GCA_034698905.1 Xestoiulus laeticollis
ACTCGACAAATGTATCTTAAGACGCTCGACAAATGTATCTTTAGACATTCGTCAATAGTATCTTAAGACATTTGACAAAAGTGCCTTACTCGACTAAAGTATCTTAAGACATTTGACAAAAGTGTCTTACTCGACTTAGTTTATGATTCTCGACTAAATTTAGTCCAGCATCATACAAGATTTGGTCATATATTGAAACAGGTATGACCATATTTGGAGGCATGAATTTTTGATATGGCGATATGTGGAGACAAGTCTACAGGCCATACTTAATTAATTTATATACTGTATGGACAATTCTAGGTATGGCGGTTTATGGAGGCAGGTATATGGCCATGGGTATTTTCGGATATAGCCATACATGGGTTTATGTATGCCATGTATGCATACACATATATGGCCATATATAATTTTTCCACCCGGCTCTGAACAGTAATCACAGATTACGTTTTTGTTTTGCTGCATTGTAGGATCTATCCAAATATTATATCGAAATACATGTATACTGTCCGTTACTCTTGTATAGACATCAGCAGACTAGCAATTTTTCATTCTTGGCTGATGTGAAGTTTTAAACTTGTTCTGCGTCTGTAAGAGTATATAAAAAATTACAACTGGAACGAGTTTGGCATTCTTTTAAATCCCCATAAACGTATCCATCTCCTTCATCTTGTTTTTTTCTTTGAATTCTTGTCACGCTTTCAGCGCACGAATGCACGTGTCACTTATTTCTAACGAATTATCTTTCGAAAACCGATAACATCTCTTGCAAGCCAATGTCCATCTTCTTCTACTATGCAAGGTGGAACGTGTTGCACTTTGGCCACAGGGGAGACAATATTGACATCTCAAAATGAATTGGTTGATACAAGTTTATGAATTGGATTATCAATGATTTATAGCAGGAGTGCTTCTTCCCTCCCTGATCCCCCTCCCTAAAACACGGTTTGGGAATTTTTGTGTGCTTGCAATCATCTGGTTTTGTTTGCTACCCTTATTTGGTTCTGATGATCAAATGGAATACAACTCGATTTGTTCTGCTCTTGGTGATGCATTTTGTTTGCAGACGGGTAATGCTGGAAGTCATTACATGATATAATGCATGTTTTTCACAGTGCAATCGAGGTCGTTGAAAACATTGCTTTACATGTATATATAAATAGTATTTGAGAGTTACATGTAATGTAAAATGCTTGATTCGTTGTATTCAATTTTTTTACTCCAAATAGTCATGAGTCATGAGTTTCTAATGAGTTGATGATGGTCCATTACATTTATTTTGGTGAAACTATTGCAATTTGCACTACATGTACCATTCTCCAATATCAAAAAAAACATTTTACCCGAAGCAGTCACTCGATAAATGGCTAGGGATTGGAAAGCAATTACTTACAATTGTCATCTGCTAAGGCTCATTTCATCTGCACTTGAGTTGGGGAAATTGTAGCCTTCATGTTATTTTAACACGTTGCAATTGCAAACACCGTTTCCCACATGACGTACATGAACATGAACGTGGTCTACTTCAACCAATACGTTACGGTGAATCATTTTATTACATGTACTAATTAATGCAAATGTTACAGCATTAATGACAATTATTACGAAATGCTCCATATCCTGCTTCAATGCAGGCTTTTTGTAAGTCAGTTTCCCAACACATGTTGAGTAAGTTGAAGGGTTGACAAGTGATATCATCAATTTTGTACAACTGCATGGTAAAACAGGGCGAAGTTTTATCGGTGTGTTAATGTAATGTAACGTGAATCAACTTTTTTTAGATGATTTGTCAGTCATTATAAAGCGCCAGCTGAACAATTTATTTTTATATTTACATTAACATATGCACGCTCATTATAGTGGCTGATAACTGGATGGTTAAGAATTTTCCCAGACTATTTGGCATAAAAACACAATTAAGTTGCAGCATTAGGAAAAAGTAAAAGGATTGTAACATTTTGATGTTTTTATATTTCTATAATGAACGTTCTTGGTAAACATTTGATAGGATTTTTCTATTTGACTATACATGTATATTAAAGAAATTGTAAGCAAAAAATTATTTGCTGTCTTTTAATTTTGAAATTGGATTTGCAATTTCAGTTTTTATCCAATGTTTGCTAATGAACATTGCATACATAAGTTCCATTGAAAAACTTAGTTAAATAAAGGAAATCAACTTTGGCATGCCTGTCAAGTTTTCTTGCCTTTTTTTACAAAATAAACAGCAGAAATGTTGACATACATTTACAATGAATCCAAGCATAAACGCTTGTTTGAACAACTCGAAAAAGCTTAATAGACCTTTAATAATATTCTTAAAGTTGGCTGAAACATGTACACTTATGCTTCTACTCGTCTTAAATGCTAATAAACGCCAGGCTTTATCGATTTCTAGTGGTATGTGTTTTTGGTAGATGAAGTACCATACATGTATCATAGTGGTACACTTGTGAAATCATTCAGTAGTATAGGATGACAAATAACTTTCACTTGTTTCACCTTCGCTACCAATGTTTTTGCAATTCCGTGCCAATTTTAAGAAAGTCTCGAGTGTAAATTGATTTTTTTGTGCCATTTTTGAGAAGCTTGTTAATTGAGAAATTGTATTTTCTCCGTTTCATTTTTTTCTAGTTTGTAAAGTCTATGGAAGAGCTAATCATGCATTGGAGTTTGCTTTTTTTTTTCTACTTCTCCTCTCGAATGTCTCTCTTTTGAAATTTTGTTGATTAAATCTGGTTCTTGAAATGTTATCTTTTGAGGGGCCTTCTTTTTTATTCTCGAGTCAATGTGTGTTGCTCAAATTGAAACCCTTACCATTTGCCATAGGCTTAGATGGAGTACATCTTCATATATTCCCTATGGGTTTCTCCAACTGCAAAGAGCAATTGGAATCTAAATTTAGACGAACCTAAGGATTCCGGAAATTGCTCTGAAAAGGTAAATAGCCCAATTAGGTGCAATCAAGCGGGATGCCAAACGAGAGGCCCAAGGCTTATTGACGTTACCGCATGATAGGGCCGTAAAGCTGAGCTAGGAATTCTGGTAGCCTTAGATTGCAAGTTTTTTCTTTCTTGGCTAGCCCAATGTTATTTTGCCAAAAAGTTACAAATTTAAGGAGTTGCATACGTTTTCAACGCACCATTGGGCTTAATTAGACTTCAGTTATGTCTTGTATCTAAGGAGTGCATGACCAATTTTACTGTGTGAAAACTGAAGCTAAAAAAATCACCATTTCCTCAGAGCTTCCAAACTTCATTCTTCAGAAAATAAACTATACCACGTCATAATCAAATTATTTAAAAAAAGACCACATAATGTTACCACAAAAGAAAAGAATTTCCGTAAAGCAAATTGTCAAAATAAACAAAGTTATGTCTATAATAATATACATGTATGCAAACATGGTGTATTTTTAAAATTGAAAAAAGTCGGTCAAAGAGTGAAGCATTCCTTCTTAACAAAATCATGCTGACAAATTCCTAGTGGCATATTCGCAGGATTCGGTAATAGGCCACAGCCTGTTCGTGTATTCCTAGCGTGCCTTTTGTCGATAACTGAATTAATATTTATAATGTTGTACCCTCAGGAGTTACTAAAGTCTCTAAAGCCTTGTATGCGCACGGAGTGAAAAGTGTTTGGGGATCCTAAGGCATTGACGAGGAAAAAGCAAAGGTTCCTAATTTGCATGGCAGACTATTTGCAAATCGAACGAGATCCAACGATGCAAAAGCCGATTTATTAAAGGGAAACATTGGTAAATGTTACGTGTTTAGCAAAGTTTTAAAGCACAAACTTTCTATATACACGTATTTTCATTGCAAATGTTGTCTAATGCAGCAGTCCGCAGAGTAATTTGAATATATTTGCAATGTCCCTTCCTGTATATGTATCATTATGTACAAAACATTTATGTCTATTTATGATAATGTACAAATATGATATTCTCAATACATGACATTACCCAGATATGATTAAAAATCACATGCATATATGATCATATATCCAAACATGTATATATATTCACATGCGTCCAATATCTGGTATGCCCGCATACAGTACATGTATGTTCCATATTTGTACAGTGCTATAAAAAAAATCATGGTATAGTGGTCCGTGGGATTCAAAATTTTAAGTTTAATATTATATGCTAGGTCTATAGAGGAAATTCAACTTTCCACTCTTTTACCTTATAATTGTAATTATAACTATATGTCATACTGTTATGAGGTGAAGAGTGACCCAATTCAATTTGTTATGTAAATTCTGATATCTTTTCTATATTTGGAAAGAATTTCTTATAAGATACTTTATCCGTTAGCCACTTGTTCACGTTATCTAGCTGGAAACGAACAAACACAAAATTCTTCTTGGAAACTATAAAAACTGTCTGTTATCATAAAATATTTTTATAAAGTAGCGTTTATCAGCCATTTGGGCAATTAAATAACCGTTTTATAGACAGCAATAAATCGACATATCTGGGTGCCAGAAGTGCTCAGCTTGCTCAGGATCAATGGCTGTTGGAAATTCCAGTTTTATCAAACCATTTCTTTCCTACCATCAAAGTTTAATCAGAACTTGAGTGCTGCAACCGTTGACATTTTCAACAGTTTTCACCAAGAAACGTTTCAGTCAACTTTTTAAGCTGCATTTAGGGTTTACTGTCCGTGAAATTGAGGTCACCAATGTGGTCGATGCGATGTCCTTTTAGCCCGCGGACAACGTTATAGCAATTTTTACAGAGTTGCCACTTGAATGTCACACAGGGAATATTCCTCGAGACGATTCTTATTGAGAATACTAAGCCAATATATTATTATTTTTTTTTCATTTTCTTGTTTTTACTTTGTCTAGAAGGCATGTGATTCTCTCCAACTGAATTTCCCAGTGGAATTTTAGTTTAATGTCCTAAAAAGCGTTTGGAGAAAACTGCAAATCTAAGCCAAATACTAAACTAGTTAGTCTTTTGGGGAAATGTGTTGGAAATGATACAAGTTGTATTTGAACGATACCAAGAAGAGTCAAAGGGGCAATTTATTTTCTTCCAATTCAGCATCACAGAAAATTAAATAAGAACAGAAGCTTGATTTAGAGGAATATATATTAGAAATGTTGTTCCAAACAATCTAATGTAGTATAGAGCCCGATGAACTCATTGTACTTACATTATGACCTTTTGAAACATGACCATCTAACAAGTTTCCCCTGAAATACATGTGCCGTTCAAAAATAATGCAAGTTGATTGTTGCTCGATAATTAAATTTTAATTATCCATGCACGATGACTGAATATGCATTGTTGTTTAAAATGCTATGCTACTAATGTCAATAGATATGGGCTGACAGATGTGAAGAATATATCGCAATTTGTAATTCATCTGGGAATGTCGCTGTGGATCTCGCTTTATGGTGACAATGGAAAGATGCCATTTAAGCTATTTAATAAATACCTCATCATCGGCTTTCGGGGGATGATGCCGAGATATCTGTTGAGCAGATTTTAAAAACAATTGCCATGGTTTTGTCATGAATCCTGAAACAATGATCACAGATCGAAGCTTAACAATATACAATTCAAGCATGTAGAATTTCAAACCGATTAGGGCGTTTTCTTTCTTCAATGCATATTTCAAAAATGCAATCTGAAAGGCTTAATGCAGCTTTGCAAATATGTCTTTTTTTAAAAAGTCGACAGGCTATTGTTCTTACTAGATAATGGAGTAAATCGACCAGCATGCTTAAATGAAGTTCCTTTATCGCGTTTATTTCCGAAAAAAAAATAATGTTATAGTGTCTATGTTTAATCGTATGAGCTTGGACGAGGTATGGGGCTCTTTGATGGGCCAAGTCCATGAGGAATTGTTTGAGATTTTGAAATTCACTTTGATATAAGCCATAGGCCTACTTTCATAGTGCTATTTCAATGGCACAAAATATTAAAGCTGATTACTCACTTCAAGAGAAATAATAAACGGATATGATAGTATATGATATACATGTAGTCTATATACATTTTAATTTTCAAAAAGCAACGTTGTTTTCAAAATATTACAGGGGAAAACAATGCATTAAAAATTTATGTAAATAACAATGGATTAAGAATAACTAGTTACATCATACATGTAGTCTATATATACATTTTAATTTTCAAAAAGCTACGGTGTTTTCAAAATATTACAGGGGAAAACAATGTATTAAAAATTTATGTAAATAACAATGGATTAAGGCCGGAATTCATGGTCGTATAAGTAGTACTTATTTGTATACTTTTAACACACATGCAAGTAGTGCTTATTCGACGACTATGAATTCCGGCCTAAGAATGTATAGCAATAACAATGTATTAACAATGTGAATAGGTGATTCCACTCACTGTCCGACCATTAGGGCCTACTTTAAGTGGGGTGACTGAAAACCAAGTTTCCTAAGTCCTACTTGGACCTCTGGACAGCTCATGAAGAGTTTCCAGAGCAAACCAGTACGGTAGTTTTCAATCATTATAATAATCGGTCCTTGATCAATAGCCAAGAAGGCTTCAGAGTACCAGTTTGTGTTCTCGTTGAAAGCGTCTATGAACCCATACAGGCCCCAGAGCTTGCCATCCATATTCTGGTAAAAGTGACGCAGGGCTGCCATAGATTTATCAGGTGTATAGGGCATCGACGACAGCGCCGCCGTTGGCGCGATGGTACCTACGTCATTGGTGGGCGAATGGGCCGTGTAGCCTTCCGGACTGGTACTGGCAGTCAATCCCCACGAATCTTTACTGTAGCCCTTGAAACCATTAGGGTTCCTTACACAGTGCTCGTAGTTGATAAGAGTATGGTTGACGTTCTGGGACCAGTAATCAGCGTATCTGTCCTTGAGTCCTCTGGGATCCAAACCCAGAAAGCTGTAATGGGCGAAGAACAATGGACCTCCGTAGTCCGATCCCAAGGGCAGTCGGATACCGTAGAATTCCTTGCCGTTCTTGAGGTCATCATCATCGGTCCAGCCCTTGTGATACGCTTCGGCATCAATGGGGTAGGTTGGGGACCCTGCGGCTAGGACATAGGTGATCATGCCCTCGTTCCAGCCCATTATCTTTAGGGGCTTGTAGCCGGGCTGGTAGGGGTCATCCCATGTCAGGACCTGCTCGCCTTCAGGCATGTACCTCGTCCATTGCATCTCCCTCCAGAGTTGGTCAGCCGTGGAGCGGATCCGCTTTTCCATGGCACTTTTGCGGCTGTTGAAGTACTGGCGGACTGTTAGAATACCCTGCATCATAAAGGCACTTTCCACTAGGTCACCGGCGTTGTCGTCAGCGTGGAAATGGATCATTTTTCCGGAAGTGCCGTTCATCCAATGGGGGAAGACACCGTGGAAACGCTGTGACCTGAGCAAGAACTGTAGGATTTTATCCACGCGTGTTGCGGCTGCTGCACGGCGTACCCAACGTCGTTCTGATGCAACAACAATGGTCATCAGGCAGAAACCAGATCCTCCAATGGTCACTACCTCCCCATTGCCAAAGCCCATGTCTGTCCGCTCCCGAGCCAGTCCGCTCACGGGATGACCATATTGCCAGAAGTAGCTGAAGGTTATCTTTTGGGTCAGTTCTAAGAGGTCAGCATCAGATAAAGTACTGGTCTGCCTACTGGTGCGATGGGCATCGAGTTGCTTACAGGTTGCCAGCTGAAGATTCAGCAAGATGACCATCAGGATGCAGAACCGAATTGTGGACTTTTTTTCTGCAAAGGTTTTGATCAGAAAAACATTCTTGGGCACTCTCTTTGGAAAGTTGTGTAAAATTACTCTTGGAACGTTGGAATGCATGGCTGCTTTTCAATATCACTAACGATGCAGACAGTTTGCCCCATGGTGTAACAATGAGAGTTTATATACTTTCCGAACACGATTATACCTGATCGAATATCATTTTCATTAACCTTGCTTTGTTTTTGAATAAACACGATTGATTGGCATTACTGGCATCGTGTTGTGCGTCAGCAATCATCGCATCTGTCAGCAATCATGGTTTCTGTAAACAAGACTTCGGTTGCCAGCTGCATGGTTGAGCAACATGCATGCGATTCCTAGAACAAGATAAACGTGTTTGTTTCATGCTGAGGCATGTGCATGCATATGCCGATTGACGTTTTAATTAAAATATAGCATACGATCAGACGTTCACCCAAACCTTCAAGATGCAATTTTGGCAACAGATTCAAGTGCAAACGAATTTAGTGAACTTGCACCCGAAAGTATTCTGCTCTGAAGAGTTTGCATGAACACGTTCTGTTGTTCTTGCATTAATGGACTTTCTGCGTACAGTATAAGCTTAGCCTTATATCGATCATATGACCTGTTGATATATTTTGTTGATAAGAGATGGCAGATTCTGGGACATTTTTCGAAGTCTGCTTTTTTTTTTTAAATCTAGTTCTTGGAAGGTTATAAACAATACCATCTGTGGGCATGTGTCTGAACATTTGACTATAATGTCGATCTATGAATAAAAATATATAGATACTTGTACTTCGAAAATCGTTACTGATAACAAATTATCTCTACTTGACGATGTAAAGGCCCTAAAATACCATTGCTGCTGTAATTATGATTTCACACTTCCTCTGTACACGATGTTATACAAGTATGGGCATGACCTGAGGCTTTGAAAAACCAGCATTAATCAATAAACACCGACAATCATGACCGACATTAAATGTAAACAGCATTTTATGGTCGAAAATCAAGTTAATGAACTGCTAAATATAGCTTCCTATATATATCTGCAATCCATATTTAGATGAACAGGAAAAATATATCTGGAACATACAAATTCCGTTTTCTAGTCATTTATTTACACATTTAATTCATATAACATTAGTGCTTTATTAATATTGAATTAATGTACTGTAAGGCACTTGTGTATTGGACAACTTCTTAAAAACTTCAGATGTTAGAACTCGGGTATATGAAAACGAAAATGCCTGAATAAATAACATTTACGTTGCATAATATTTGTTCAAAGTTAGTTTTTCCTGAAGAGCATTTATGTTGCACCAAAAATGTTTACATGCAGCAATTTCAAAACTGCTGCATTATCCAAAGTTCTTGAGAGCAAGATGATTTTTTTCATTTATTATTTATTTTCAAGAAATAATGCAAACTAATTTTCCTCATTTGCAATTCATAAAGAGCAAAAGTTTAATGTACAGTGTAATTCAATTTAAAAATTTGGAAAAAACAATGTATAGTCTCTCATTCCAAAAAAGCAGGGTTTTTTTAAAGATATTTTTAGTTGAAATTTCGTTTCGATTCTGCCAGATGCAAATTCTTTATTACATGTGTGTTATACAATGGCTGCACATTGTTCAGTTGTAATGCCACATGTGCAAATTATATTGTACATCAAGCAAAACGAGCGCTGCAATATATTTATTGTCTGTAAAATTGATTTTGTTCGTCATTATACAAAACTAAGCATATTAGCTTGCAAAGCATTAATTAAACCGAAATGTACAACACAAATGTGTTTGCAATATATGTATTGACTTGGAATTGCAAATATTTTGTCCATAATGTGCCATCGACTGATGCCAAGATCTGTGATTCCAAACTCCAGTTGTGCATCTTCTAATTCCTCCTTACTATCTTGTGTCCCTTACCACGTGTTACATGTGACCTATACCGTAAATTAATCACTCCAATAAACAAACTTAAGTTTTTTCCATTTCCAAGTGCGGCGACTCAAAGCCTAGCTTCTTGAGCCCTTCAAGAATTTCCGGACAGCTCATAAACAGCTTCCAGAGCAGTCCTGTGCGGTGATTCTCAATCATGACGATGATGGGCCCTTGGTCGATGGCCAAGTAGGCATTTTTATACCAGTTCTTGCCAACATTGAAGGCATCAAAGAAGCCGTACTCTCCCCATATCTTGTCGCCCATGTCCTCGTAAAAGTGTCGCAAGGCTCTCATGGACTTATCTGGTGTGTATGGCATAGCCGACAGGGCCGCCGTGGGGGCAATGGTACCCTCATCGTTGGTCGGTGAATGGGCCTTGTAGCCCCCAGGGCTGGCACTGGCAGTCAGGCCCCAGCAGGAGGCGCTGTAACCCTGGAAGCCCTTTGGATTCCTCACACAGTGCTCGTAATTGATGAGAGTGTGGTTCACATTCTGCTCCCAATAGTCCGCGTACTTGTCCTTGAGACCTCGGGGGTCCAAACCCAGGAAACTGTAGTGGGAGAAGAACAAGGGACCTCCGAAGTCCTTTCCCAATGGCAGACGGATGTCGAAGAAGGTCTTGCCGTTCTTAATCTCACCATTTCTGGCCCATCCTTTATGGTAGTACTTGGCGTCCATGGTGTAAGTTGGAGACCCTGCAGCTAGGATGTAAGTTATCAGACACTCGTTCCAACCGCTGATCCACAGACGGTACACCCCCTCCTTGTGGGGGTCATTCCAGTAGAGGACATCCCTGCGAGAGTATGTGTGCCATGTCCACTCGACCTCACGATACAGGGTGTCCACAAGTGCCCTGAGAGGCTCTTCCTCCACAGAATCAAAGTATTGCCTGGCACTGAGCAACCCCTGTATCAAGTACGATGTCTCCACAAGATCTCCTCCACTGTCATCCTTGCTGAAGCGGATTGTCTTGCCGGAAGTGCCGTTCATCCAATGGGGGAAGACACCGTGGAAGCGGTCGGCCTTGCCTAAGAAACGCAAGATCTTGAGCAGGCGTTCTGAGGCCTCTTGACGGGTGATCCAGCCCCTTTCACTCGCCACTACGATACCCATCACCCCGAACCCTGATCCACCAATGGTCACCACTTCTCCCTTGCCAAAACCCATGTCCGTACGCTCCCGGGCCAAGCCACTCACCGGATGGCCGTAGTCCCAGAAGTAACGGAATGTCTGCTTCTGCACCAATTCCAACAGTTCCTCATCCGACATTTTGCTCGAACTTTCTGAAGAATTGGTGGTGGCTGTAATTGCAGCGCATGTGCAAGCGAAACGCAGGTGCAACAAGACGTACAAAAGATCCAGAGCCACGTAACCGGTGCCATTGTAACCGCGCGGAAAGCTGTCGAACAATAGCTCTCCAAGCACAATGGGCAAGCTGGGACGTATTGAGGCCATTGGGACAATGGGATCGTGCCAACTGGTATACCACGGGACGTTGTTTCTGCAGTAATGAGGCATGGTGGGACGTCGGTGTTTTATAGCCTCCTTGTTGTGCTTTGTTTCATCCACTAATTAAAACGTTTTCATTGGTGCAGACCATGTGCCTCGTATATATGTCAACGGCACAGGAGGAAAGTGCATTGCATCTGTCATCAGACAGTAAATGAAGGTCGCTATGGAACAACGGCCTGGTATCCTTGATGGCGACATTGCGGAGGAAATTGTTGTTTAGGCGTGTTTTAATCAAAGTTATCTATACATTAATACCTGACAGATTCCATTCTGGTTCAGTCGGTGCTGTATTTACCCCATATTGTGCCATGGATGTTTACGTGCTGATGCGTCATTGAATCGGTTGAGTCATCTGCAGCAATTCGTTGCCTTTTTTTCCAAATTGACTAAGTCAGCCTTTCAACGGTGATAAACGTGTTTTTGATACGGTAGTCTTTACGAGCTTTTTGTGCGTTAATGCACAATAATAGTACTTGAAAGTTATACTTTTCAAAAAAAAGTATTTACTGATACGGAAATGGCTGACATGTTTTTCGAGACTAATGTATCGTGCAGTCTGGTGCAGAATACATTTCATATTAAGTATATCTGACGTGTTGTGTTATGTTGAGAATTGACAGACGAAAGTGTGTGGAATTATAGTTTTTTGTTTCTGTATGCTTATCGAGTCAATATATATATATTGTTTGCAAGATAATGCAGTGCAACTTATGCTGTTCTCTGGTTCTGGGACAATTGCACACAAGAAAAACGCAGCATACATGACCTAACCTAACTTCGAGTATGGTGCTGCCAAATATTTGTGACAAGCAACTACTATATTACACCCTATAACCTTGTAAATCTTACACATTTCTCAGTGACCCAGATGTCTGGAATCTCAGGATCAGAAGTCATGCTTGTCACACCTGCCCTTCAAATTCAATGATGTGCTGGGTTAATTGACATTGATTGCATAATTGAATTATGAATCACTTTTGAATATAAGGAAGGCAGTAATGTAGTCTGGATGAGGGAAACTTGTCAGATCGAGGTGTGCCAAGAAGTGTTTGTTTGGACAACCACCACAATTAGCATCATATAGTGTACGTGACTGAATATCATCATAGTATTTTTTGTTATCATGCTCTTATAGTTACATGTATACATGTATTTACAAATGGGATTGTTTGTTTCTCTATGCATCTGTTGAGAACCTACTTGGTACTACTTGAACATCGTGGATTTGTTGAATTGAAAATCACATTTCTTGATCTGGATAGATTATTATCTTGTAATATACATGTATTTGGGTGTGCGGAGTTTTCCTTGTGCTCAACTATGAAGGTGTACAGTATGCAGGCCCCTACATTTTGCATTGCAGTTCGAACATGTATATACGTACAAATGCCTTTTACTCCAGAATAGACCATCAAGATCTACATGTAATGCACATGGTCTGAAATGTGTTTATCGCTGTCAAGACATCCTTACTTCAGTCCCAGTTGCTCGGAAGTATTGGATATCTGGAAATTACGACTGTTTTTATCGAATGGAAAGCTGTACTTGTACGATTGTCGATAATAAACAACTTGTTGGCTTTTGTTCTTTTACATTCCAATGATTAGCTTCCCTATGGAATTTTCTGCAAATCTCACGCTTCATCCATTGGATAGTAAGCATTATTTAGTGGAATAAATAAATAAATAGTAGCGTTCAATATGAGAAGACAAACATCGTGTTTGGTACTTTATGCCAATAGTATGGAACCTGTCTCTAAAGATGCCAACATTGGCGTGTTCAAACGTTTTTATGTGCATTTAGAATGCTGCGGTTGGTCTTTGGCATGCATTTGGGAGTTTCGTTATAACGACATGCCAAACGAAGTAGGTTGAAAAGCACTAGCTGAAAGTATTGGTTCAAATTGCTGAAAAGTTCAAATTGCCCCGAGTTTTGCAAGTTGATACGGACATCAGGAAGCTAGGTTCATGAGGGAGTTCTTGTCATCATGTCGAAAAACGATGGGAAGAAAAAAATGCACTACTTACCGAAGGCTTTCTGTCTTTGTCAAAAAAGCTGTAATCGACTATTTGTGGGAGAAAAAAAATGGGCCCACGGATATGTAAAATCAATAAAAAGAGAATATGCTAATTCAAAAAAAAGTGCGATGAATAATACTGCCTTACACATAAGAACCGGGGACTAAGCTTGTCATACAGAGCTCAATTCCAGTTTATAACAGGATTACCTCCGAGGCGTCGTAAAACCAAAGGACCCCAAAGCTGTATTTATATCTACTCTCAATAGCTGAAAAGGAAACTTTCAAGCGTTAAAAACATTCGTGTTGCTTTTATTTTTGAGTGCATTTAATTCAAAATGCAGTGTGCACCTGAATCATCTCGATTTGTGTCATTCAAGTGACTAGTGGACACGTGATACTGCCTAAACTGGTCTTATAGGTATAGCACGAATAACAAGTCATGACAATATAATGTATATGCATTGCACAACATGTTATGAATACAATTTTCATAGTTTACCTCAGTGGATCAAATACATCTTGTGAACTAAAACATCGACACTGATTTGGTAAACTCACTTTTGCACATGGTTATAATTAAAAGAGAATGCAACTCTCGAAACATACTGTATGTAGAAATATAAAATTAAGTTATGTACAGTGTATATATTCTGATACCATCAATTTTTCTTATATATTAAACCATAGTAAGGAACCATGAGGATTGTGTCCGTGTTTTGTAAGCATGGGAGAATTGCTGTAAGTCTCCACTTACTTTAAACATTCTCATTTAATAGAGGGATTGAGCAGGTTTCCTTTAATCTTAACGAGAACGATAAACACACTATTACGCATGCGCATGTATAAGTTGTGCGCCATAAAAGTCGTTATGCTCCTCAAAGACGTTGTGGTATCACGTTAAACTAATGAAATTGTAGTCTCCCCTCAACCACAAAAAAGCATCGACTAATCACAGATATGTTTCCTTGCTATATTCTCCATCCTTTTATTCATGATATTACCCATGCTTCAGCATGTTTTTACCCTTAGAGTTGATGATGATAACACATAACATGATAAATTGTGATTCGTTCCTTTAGTAAACAGAGATCTTTATAAATAGAGTTATCCATGATGCATCTTGCACAACTGTTGATGAGGTTTCACCCTGTATATCATATGTTCTGATCATTAATTAGATGTGATGGCGATGCCGCGGTTGATGCTTTTGATGACTCCGGCCTCTCTAATCGTTATTTAAGGCTGTCTGCAGCTTATTTTGGCCAGAAATAGATCGGGGATTAATTGCTTAGCTAATTAATAACGCTAAAGCGATTAGTCGATTGTTCCTCTTGGGACATACAGAAAAGGGAAGTTTTCGTGTCGGTATTTTTCGATGGCAAACGTTTTTATGGCTTTCATGGTCTTTCTCGTTTAGGCTTTCAAAAGCAATTGATCTTGATTCTTTCTGACATTTAGTCTTCAGAAGACATCAACACCGACGCTGTAGATTCCAGAACAAACCTGTGCTCACAGGTAATTAGTTTCTAAAAATTCGACAAGTTTTAAATATGCATGCCACCGAAATGCACTTTCAACACAATATTTGCACCCACCCACTACATCCTCAATTGTATTCATATCACATCGTTGCACACATTGTTGCTGAACGTCCCTAGCAACTTGATATACTTTTGGGATTAGCAGTTTCCAAAAGTGATGAAACTGAAAGTCATTTTCAGTTATCTGTAGCCGGATTTTAGGTTTCATGTGCTTCTCGTGATGAGTTTCAAATATATTTAATTGATTTTTGGTGTTACAAAGCTGAGTCACCGAGCTATGAGCTTATGTAACTAAGTAGGAAGTAAAATCGAAATGTGGTGCAGTTTTGGACAAAAATACATAATTTATTTACACTAGTTTAATTATAACTATAACGTGAGTTTAGTAAATAAATGCTCTATAATGTCTAGTTAGCTGCCAAAGTTTAAATGTAAATTCAAATAATTGACTTTGACTTTCTGGTTTAAATCTTTTGGCTAAAACTGTATATTATAGTTTAAACTTTCGAATGTTAAAACTATTGATGGCTAGTTAATCATACTTTAAGTTTTCTCAAGATATAGAATGAGAAACAGCTTTAAAAAGACTAAACGAAAATTGCCATCATGTACTACAGTAAAAAACTGTGATTATGCCATGATGTATAGATGATGATTTTGACCAATCCCAAATACGTGCCTCATAAATACATATCTGGTGATATTTTCGTTCATGTGTCAGTCCCAGATGTTATTTGCTATAAGTACCTGTTGACAAAATATTACTCTGGCATTGGCAATTAAAAGTTGACCTTTCGAAGCCCTTTCCACTTGCAATTGCTACAGAATGGCATCAATTGAAAATGCCCATCATCAGTGAATGCATTAACAAAGTCCAAGCAGAAGAGCCATAAAGAGGAGGGTTAGTATATTTTTATCGGTCATATTTCATGGTTTTAATTGCATGTCAGCTTCAAAACTCATGACCGTATAGTATGCCATTCCGCTTCGCCACCTATGAAATATTACTGGATTATGAGGGGAAACATATATACGTTCGTAGCTTATGCCAGTTTTGCCCCAAAAACCTGTAAATTACACGTGAAAAATGGATAAGGCAAACCGCCTGCAGATTTGATGATTCGGCAATGCTTGCACTTTGTCATTTCTTTTTTTGTTCAAAATTAAGTTGTTGCCATGCCTCGATATGGCCGATCTATTCAGGGATTTTGAGCGCCGTAATCTATATAAAGGTCTCAAGATGGTGGCCCCAACCGTTCATTGTCTGCAACCTTTATGACATCTCATTCGATCAAACGCTAGAAGAACTCTCTTTAGTTTATCAAAATTTATACCTGGCATCATCCTTTATTTCGAACCTAAGCTCGCTATATTTTGTCGCCGGATAACTGCCCCATAAAACTGCCAGTTTCGTTTTTACAGCAAACTGTTTGCTGTCTTGCAAGTGTGTTACATCTTTGCAATCCTCTTCAGGAAAGCACAGCACTGCCACCAAAGGAAAGGGGAATACGTTAATAATGCATAAATTACCATACATGAATACGAAAATTGATGTAGTTATTCATCATGATGTTGTTTTGCATAATTCATTATGTCTGAAAATTATAATGCGACAGCTATGCCAGGCACCAGCTCCATTTGCATCTCGACTACGGCTCCTGCATCAGCTAGACGTGCTAGTTCTAAATGGCAGTTTTGTGGAAATAATTACGTGGAACATCTGCTACGAAATGATATAAATCAAGTTTTTGATTCCTTAAAACAGTCTTATGAAGACTGTCTCGGCCCATTCGATGCGTCAGTGTAACTTATTAATATATATCCCAAGAGGATGAGGAATCCTTGGAATCCACGGATATTTGAAGACACGGATCTTGTTCATCATGCTTTTTCTGGCTCGTATGATTTCTTTTGGAAAGTCAAGTATCATGACTTTGTGACCTTACTTTCATGCCTAATATTGATGTGAAGAAGCAATGACATCCTTAACTAAAAGTTTGAATTAAACGAGGCCCGAATTTAAGTCTAAATGGAATGGCTTACAATGCTTTGATTGGTTAAATATAGATTGAAAGTTATGTCTATATTCACTCTGATTTTGAAGTGATTTCAGATTTACAAGTGAGTTTTGAAGTGCTTTTAGGTTTAAAAGTGATGTTTATATATGGTTTCAGATTAACAAGGTAGTTTTGAAGTTATTTCAGATTTACAAGTAAGTTTTGAAGTGATTTCAGGTTTACAAGTGAGGTTTGAATAAATATCAGATTAACAAGTGAATTTTGAAATTAATTCAGATTTTCAAGTGAGTTTTGTAGTGATTTCAGATTTACAAGTGAGATTTAGATATATTCAGATTTACAAGTGAGTTAATTGAAGTGATTTCAGGTTTACAAGTGAGGTTTGAATAAATATCAGATTTTCAAGTGAGATTGGAATAGATTACAGATTTACAAGTGAGTTTATAGTGATTTCAGCATTACAAGTTTATAAGTTATACAGCCTATTGAAAATATTTAAAAATTAAGTCATACCTCTGGTCTTTTCCATTACAAACGTTGAAATTTCTTCATCATCAGATTGGTGGATTATGCAACTATCCTTTATGGAAAGGCCCTTCAGTGCGAGGAATTCATCAACACCTAAATGGATTCCAATTTCCTGCGAGCTTTTTTTTTTGCATTTCAAAATTGAATTAGACGCCAGGGTTAGCAATCTTTAGAACCGATGAAACTGATTGATATTAATGGTGGCTTCAGCTGCAGATAAGAAAAGGGTTTCCATAGATTGACAAAGCGATGTCAAGAAGATACAAAACCGGTGGAGATTGTGCAGCTGGAAAAGATTCTATCATCCTTTTTTGAACAATAGCTGAAATGTTGAAATGGTCGATGTTGCCTATTTGTTACACGCGTGGCCTCACGAGTCAGTCAACGAAATATTCTGTTGTTCAATATATATTGTTGTTGACTTTTTTTCTTCACTATAAAATCTCGACATCAATCGATAAAGATATTGAGATGCATCTTTCAGTGATTTATCAGATTGACCGAGCGAAACAATATTTTTCTCCTCCGCTATTCAATGGAACCAAGGAGCTTCATCTTTTTTTTAAGACGTTTTTCGTATTCACGTAAATCTCACGGTAAGCAGATGTACCAATTCTCACCCGGCAAAAAAAGTTATGCGAAAAAGCTTAACTCGATTTCCCAAATCGTTTTCCTTATTTATGTCCCAACGTTTGTAAAAGATTTTGATGTGTAGACATATCGCATAGATGAACTCGGAGAGTTTGGGTTTTTCTCCAGAAAAGGAGAGTATGCTCTATATATACAGGGTGAGCTGCATAACTCTGGCAAGGATGTTCTGTTTGGGAATGCAACACTTCAGGAATTAGAATTTGGTGATTTCAACTACATTAGCTCAAATCATTGTGACTTGCCAACCTCGTAAACAGATAAAGTTTGATTGATTTTTAAACAACACAATTTATGGAAATTTTAGTGATCTGCTTCTGCTATGTACCAGAACCATCCAGAAATCATTGAATTTCGAATTTTGGTTTAATTTAAATTAGGTGCATGTTACTTTTGCCAAAAGTAAACGGTGTTGTAGTAGGATATTAAGAGAGTTGCATACCAGATTTTTTTTTCTAAATTATTTTTTTTATTTCATTTTGGAAACTGATAGGAACAAATGAAATGTACGAGAATCTAGCATAAATATTCTATGATTTCTTTGAATTTGTTGTTTAAATATATGTATATTACATTTCATGGAAATATGTCCAGAAAGTTTATCAGACCTTCTACAATTATAAACTTTACGGACATCCGTGTATTTCCATGAAATATAATATACGTATACATAAAAATTTTAACAAATAATATAATATTAATGCTAGGACCTCGTAAATTTCATCTGTTTCTATCAGGTTCCAAAATTAAATTAAAAAATGATTTAGAAAAAAATGCTTATTCTGGTATCAAACCATGTTTTTTTTGTGCAGGTGCATATGGCTCATGTTTTTAATTTAGTCACTAGATAATACCAAACTGTTGTAACAATTTGAAAGTAATTCCCTATTCTTAGAAAGTTGCTTTCGAAATAATACTTCACAAAGATTACTCATTTAAGAATTGAAGGACATTTATTGATATGAATTCACAATGCATCTTGGTACCATTGTTTAATGTACAAGTACATGTACTCAATTTCATATTTATTCTAAATTGGGTAGTGCTGTTGCATCAAGTCAAAATAAAACAGTTCTAAATGTTGGGTGGTTGAACCTGAACAACTCGATCTTAACACCTGACGTTCCCCTGCCAAAACTGTTTGCACAATTTGTGAAGAAAAAATGTTTGTTGAATGCAGTGGTGTTTTAGACGTAAAAAAATTCGATTTTCAATTACACTTTACCACACATGGCGTGATGGTAGCGATGGGGCGTTGTTTTTCGCTTGTTTTCTTTTTTTATTTACTGTCTTTGCTCTTGTACTTTATGTTTAACTTGGTGGGATGGAAAATACAGATCGAGTGAAGCTGTCACGCGAGATTGTGGTCTGAAGTACTTCAAATCGATGTATAGATTTTTAACAGAAAATACCCTATCGCATTGGTTTTTTCAGGCTTTCCAGAAGTCATAATGTTGACTGATTTCGGCCGTTATGCAATTGCACCAGCATCGTGTATTTTAAATATTCATCAAGTAAAACTAATCTTTTTTTATAAGCTGGAAATATCACAATTGAAGTTCAAAAGATGAAGATTGTATTTTAAGGTGTTTGTGTGGTCGCACCAATTATCAGTGGAAGAGGACTTAATCAATGTTTTAATTAATCCAACCGAAGGTGGCACAATCACTGATGCATCACAGCTTGCAATCAAGCTTAAGAACGCTTTAAGTGGGTTTTTCCCCTCCGAGGAGGTCCCATTGGGAATGCATTAGCATGCGCTTCAGAACTGGATTTTGATTAATGTCGTTTCATCTTTTGAAATCTTTTGCATCTTTCCCAATTTTTTTTTTCTGACTTTGGATGTTTGCCTCGCCCAGATTAAACGTTGAATTCAGAAATATGTCCGCTTTTATTAATTGCTACAGGGGAGGGATGGGCAAGGCACAGTAATCCAGACTTTTAATACAAGCTGACGCTAATGGTATTTGTGCAACATTAAATATTTCTGAACCGATGATTTCCAACTCCCTAGGCAATTTCGCCAATTTTATCGCACCAATTCCCAAAGTTAACTTGGGATCTCGTAATTGTACGTTTGATAAAATGCATTGAGAGCACGGTACAACTCTCGTGTAAACATTCGAAAGGAAGTCTTGTTAAGAATGATGTACATTGTACATACATTGGTATTGAAACTTTAAATTGGTGCCTTACCCATGCTGAACGAAAATGATGTAATTGGCCAATCAAACCTATATTGGACTGATAGTGGTCAAAGCTTACTATACTGGACCAATATTGCGCTCTTATTTTGCATATATCTGGCCTATATTGGCCCAATTTATTTGCCATTGTTGGCAAGTAACATATTGATTACATAAGAGGACCAATATTGGGTCTAAATCTATTCCATTATGGGTCCATTTAATGTAACACATATATTAGCAATTATGGCAAAATGTTAGCATTGCAATATTATGTCAGTATTGAAAAATGCGTTTGCCTATAATTGGCCAATATTGGGTGATATTTGGGTTATATACAGATTTGTTAGGTTGTTATCGTATAAGCAAGAGTCCTCAAGGAGTATTCAAAAGCGAATGCTTTTAATTTTTAGGCTTTTAATTAATATAAAAATATTATTGATATTTTTATAAAATAGGGGATGTTCGTAGAAATTATGACTTCTGAACTTAATAATGTCATGGGAATGAGATTTTATTTGCTGTTTTCAGATGGCTTGTCAAGATTGTGCTCTTCATTTCCATTTCGAAGCATTTTGACAAACAATGAAAAAAATGTTGGAATTAATTTTTTAAAAAAAACAGGAATCTTTTTTTAATAAAATAAGAGGAAATACATGTACTTGATTGTCGTTGGTAATGTTACGCTGCATGTCACGTTGATGTCCTTACTACCAATGCTACCCTAGTAGTGCAGATTCGTACAATATTGACATTTTTCAGTGTATCGTAAATTGGAAGAGCTTAACGAAGACACTTGTGACGCATCTTTATCTCAATTACAGCGGTTATTTTTGCGGTGCTTCTGAATTAATTGCTCTAATTGCATCCGATTCCATTTCTTGCCTTTCAGATGGTTGCCAACATTTTGCTGTTCATTTGCATCAATATTGCCGGCATTTTTACCCATTATCCGAGCGAAATTGCTCGTCGTCAAGCTTTTCTTGAGACGAGGCAATGCATTGAAGCGAGACTGACAATCCAGAGGGAGAATCAGCAACAGGTAACATGCACTTTTTTATACCTCTATTTATTCAACAACAAAAAAATCCCCAACTTTTTTTAAACTGGAAATTATGCAGAGTACATCGAGGCCTATTGTGCATCTCCTTAATTACCTAGAAAAAAAAAGGAAATCGGAATCGATTTTCTAAAAAAGAAATGTTTTTGTGCAGTGTGCTGAGAAGATTTTGATGAGATTTCAGCTCCACTTTGGGGCCATTTTTTTCCATTTTTTTCTCTTCTCTCAAATGGATGGAATCCTTATTTAAAGCCAAAATGCATCCACGATGTTTGGTATAGTTTATATGAAAACGCATTTTAGTAGGCTTTTAAAGATGAAGTCAGTTTCTGGAAAGAAAAAAAAAGTTAAAGGTTGTTACCTGCTGGATGAAAACTTGGATAAATTTGAAAATTTGTATTAAATATCGAATTATGATATTATGTACTAAGTAGGACCTACACATGGCTTTTGTAAGAGAATGTGGGAAATAATTAGTTTTACCACATGTATGCAAATTATAATAAATTTAAGAACCCTGTGTAATCCAGCATTAAATGAAAGCTTTCTGAGTAAGCTTAAGATTAAGCAGCGCTTTATATAACATTGGAATTTTTCATTCCCCGCAACCTTGTATCCAATAACTCTAGTCAAAATACAGGCCAAACATTATAGTAATTAATTGGCTGCCACTGCGTAAATTATTTAATCATTAATTAAGGGAGAATGTAGGCCATGTTAGAGAGAAGAATGGAGACACGAATTACATCAAATGTCACGAAAGCTCTGTCGATTGAATCTTCTCTTTGGGAATTATTCCAATGTGATCTAAATGGAAATTGTTCAACCTAATAACAACCAGTTTGAAAGGGGGTTTGGAATATAAAACATGCATACGACCGTATATAATCGTACCTTTGGACGCATTAAACACGGTGACAGTAGCATCAAACGTCCCTTAATTAAATTACATTTTGTTAATGAACAACCGTCCATCAGGCTAAATGGTAGAAGGTCAACAATCGCATCCAGAAAACGTGGATATCGTTCCATGCGTTCCACTTAACTCATTATAGTGGCTCTTAATTGCTCGTAAATAACAGTGCGTTAATGTCGTGGTCAAGCCTTTTGAACTTTAAGCACAAAATTGCAATTCGGACGTCCATGTCGTTATTGTTTTATCCGCACCAGTGCTGCCTGGGAGTGTAGAAACAACGCGGATTCTAATGATTATAAATGTTGAAATAACGTTGATATGGAATTACAACTGTATCGTGAAATCGAATTTGAAATGCCAAATATCGCCCACAATGGTCACTAAATTGAATAAAAAGTAGAGTCATCGAGCTTCCAACAAGTACGAAAAGCCTGTTTTTTCTATGTGTATTGTACTTACGAATACACAATATTGGAATTTTTCAATATTGCAATAATAGCCGAATTTGAATCCGTTTTCAGGAACGTTTGTTGCTATCTGTGCTGCCTAGGCACGTGGCTATGGAGATGAAGGCGGATTTGGTGGGCAAACCTAAAGACACCATGTTTCACAAAATCTACATTCAGAGGCATGACAATGTAAGGTAAGCTGGTTGAAATAATGGAATCCTGTTGAAAAATTGCAGCGAATTATGAGTACAAATTCTCAATACTAACAAGTGAAGCATAAAAAATTTGAGTGTTGGAGCATTATGAATCAAGCATGGGAATTGATTCACAATGCTCCAACATGTTCCAAGACTTGCTAATTTTAAGATGAGGTACCAGCAAATGTAATTGAAGAAGCATTTGCAATTCTGTTCTGTGCTCAATATAGCACTGACAGTTTTAAAGATCCACTTCATACAGTATTCTTCAGCAGATTTTTGGTGATTTGTTACATCTTGAAATTGCTATTGATACAACTTTTGAAAGAATGTCTATGGGGTGTTTTTAATTAACGTACTAATTATGATTTTTTATATACCGTCAATTTTTAATGTAACAACTTTGTTTAAAGATTAAAGAAATATTTTAATACATTTTAAATGTTTAAAGTTATTAAAAATCTCAGCGCCATCTACATTGAGTTAGTCACAACAGCATTGATAATTAATTCTATAACTACCATGATGCCATATGGATATATTCTAAAAAATTCAATAATAACCTCGTGGGAGTTAAAGGGTTAAAGATCTGATTGCCATTTTCGTTTTATGTACATGGGCCTATCATATTTAAACATTAACGCCAGTGACCACACTGTTGGTATATCTAAAACATTAACTCTGTTGTGAATATTTCAATGTAGATGACATTGGGATCTTTAAACAAGTGTTCTAGTGTCATGCATGGAGTGTAGCACTGTAGCATTATGCCTCACCTAAATGGAGTAGGTGCCTCTTAGTTTGAGGTCAAACTCGTAATCAGTCTGCACGTTTCCTGAATGTTATTGGAAAAAAAAAACGTTATTTATTCGTTATTCGAGGCATCGAGTATAGTTACAAAAATAATTACCTTCCCAATGATTCTGTGTCCTTTGATATCTTCCGCAGCATCCTCTTCGCCGACATTTGTGGCTTCACCTCGTTATCTTCTCAATGTACTGCCGAAGAGCTGGTTAAACTTCTCAACGAACTGTTTGCCAGGTTCGACAAGCTGGCTGCAGAAAATCACTGTCTCAGAATCAAGCTTTTGGGAGATTGCTACTACTGCGTGAGCGGATTGCCAGAGCCTCGTCCTGATCATGCCCATTGCTGCGTGGAAATGGGACTGGACATGATAGACGCCATTGCGTAAGCAGTTCGGTACTAAGTCCAGAACTTGCATCAACGTGACCAGTGATTAAAGCTTTTTTTTTCCACCATTGTAGGCTAGTGCGGGAAGTGACGGGGGTCAATGTCAACATGAGGGTTGGCATTCACACCGGAAGAGTGCACTGCGGGGTCCTCGGCCTCCGGAAGTGGCAGTTCGACGTGTGGAGCAATGATGTGACCCTGGCCAACATCATGGAAGCAGGAGGAATTCCTGGGTAAGTTTACAATGATTTTTATACCTTTGACAGTTGGACAAACCGAAAAAAAATGCTCTTGGAGACCACAGAGACTACAGCGCCATCTATGGTGCTTAAACCGGAAGTTGTCTTATTGCTTTGGCTGCAGCATGGGGCAGAGCCGGAAATGGGCAAACACGCATAGCACCAATGCTTGCAGTGATTGCCTAACTTCTCAAGATAAAGATGACTACAGACTATACCATCACGTCACATGAGCTCACGTGATGGCACGAGGTTCGTGATACTGCCTAATAAACAAAATACTGTCACACGAGTGGCAGGACTCAAGGAATTTAACAATATAATATTTTTTTAATGGAAAATGCTTGAATGCGAAATATATGGTGTTGTTACAAAGTATGCAGACGAGGCAGAAAAAAAAACGTGATAGCACACGTGAGGCCAGATTTGTGATGCGAGGAGCATGACATAATCATCCCGTACATGCGTCGACCATTGTAAACAATTCTAAATAATGCATTCTACATGTTTTCCACACGACGTGATCGCGCGTTCCATCACATGATATCACATGATGTGATGTAGTATATGTATAGCCAATTAGGGGTGTCCATATTTAATGTCGCAAAAAAATGAATAGAACAAATAAAGGTACGAAATAAAAGTCGCAATTGAGTAACGAAGGATTATTACTTAATTGAGAGCTCTGTGCTCCAAAGAAAATACAAAATACAAACATCAATTTTTATTATCGTAGTAGAAAAACAGCATAAAAAATCTGTATGTTCCATGGGCTTCCAAGGAAAACCATATAAAAACACTGTATTTTGATGCACTTACCTCTTAGCACTCATTAAAACCAAATTCCCCCAAGTAGCAACTTTTATTATATGGAATTCTTTAAAAAAAGATGGAAAGTTTCCAGCAAAAATAATGATGAAACAAAGGGTCTAGGGGGAATCTTTATGAGAAACTTGGTTTTTTTTGCTGGTTGGCATGTCTCATGCTGTACTTTTCTTCATTTCATCAGATTAAGGCTATATTGTCAAAGCTGATTATATCGTGGATGCAGGCGAAAAGACCTTTAATTATACGGAATCTGACATCATGTGTCCATCGTAATGTATTAAGACTCGGTTGAGATGTACAAAAAAATTCCAAGACTGATTAAACCTGCTGAAGTTATAGGAAAAATGAATGAAATTTTGAGAACTTGGTGTGTTTTTTAAGATGGATCTATCGTTTCAGACTTCTCGGGTTTCTGTTTTCTTGTCTCGGATATTCTGCAATTCAGGAAATTTAAAGCGATTTTACAACTAATACCAAAATTCCAACTTGAAAGCATAGAGATTTTTAGTATCAATTTCAACAGATTTCAGGCCATTAGTAGCAATTAATAGTTTGAATAAAACGATCATTAAAAAATACCGTGTTGTTTTATAATTTTCACTTTTATATTAGAAGTCAAACATTTTTACGATTTACAGAAAAAAAATGTCCAATCGTCTTTAAAAAATTTCAATGTGTAATTGCTAATTAAATAACTTGTTTCTCATAAAAAAGAGTTTGATCGGAGATTTGGTGCTGTTTAGGAAGAGCTTAACCTTTTCATGCCTGGTAAAGTACCACCAGGCATGTAAGGGTTAACTACCTTGTATTGTTATCTACACTGTACATGTATAAATCTGGTTGAAGTGAAGGATCGAGTCTAATTGCATATAAAATCAATAATGAAAAGAAATGGAAAACAGATTTAAATAATGCAAATCTGCACCACGCCTTATTGGAATGCAGATAAAATTACTCGAATTTTGCGTTACGCCTCCCATAATTAAGTTTAATCAGTGACATACTGGTAAGGGAAATAAATCGAAAAAAATCGTTTTTATGGGAGTATTCGTAGTTTCAAGCTTCTGTAATCTGGAGTTTTCAAAGCAAGTCAAAGCAAGTTAGGAAACTAGCGCTGGTTTCAAAGTACCTTGAAAATAGATTGGGTAGACCTTGAAGAAAACTGCTTCTGCCAACTCAGAAGTATATGCGATTAAATATTGATGTTTAGTTGAAACTTGTTCGGTTGGGGAATGAATAATTAACTTTGGGAATAATGAGCATGCAATACAATGTATCTCTTTACTGCATAAAATTTCAATGTCTCATGCTCCTGCTTTTCTTAAATTTTTGTTCTTGAAGATAAGAATTTTCATTATTTTTTCCTTCATTTTGTGTACAATATTTGCACATTTGATTTTATGGCACACAACCTTGTGGGAAAATTATTCAAATATATTTTTTAACATGTTGTATTCTTAGAATGCCCATTCTTAATTTTGACTGCCAATAGATCTGAGTTATTTATTTCAATAAATTTGAATGGAAAAGTACCAAAAAATCGCTGTTGTCATTATTCAAAAATATACAGAGTGAGACATAAATACATGTACATCCAAAATTTTATTAATAATAATTTGAATGTATTTGGAGGATACGTAACATGCATAATTAAAATTAATGAATTCTCGTTAAATTCATTATGACGCACCAGAAACGTAAATATTTTCACATATTATTTAATTGACTAGATACAGATATTTTGGAAAACATGACGCTCAGAGGGAGCTTCTATTTATTAATTTGTGAGAGTTGGTACATGTACATCTTAGATTATTCATTGATTCAGAGTGCTATGTAAGGAATGCAATTAAGTTGTACTGAAAATTGTCAATAAACATTCTTGATGGGCAAGACACTGGGATAGTTCTCTGCGTTTATCATCATATGCCATCCGATATTGTCTCTTAGGATTGATACTTAAAATCGGAATTTTTTTAAAACTTATTTCAGAAAAGTTCACGTCACCAAAGAAACGCTCAGCTGCCTTAACAAGGACTACAAAGTAGAACCTGGCAACGGAGGAGAAAGGAATCCCTACTTGAGGGATCACAATATCGAAACATATCTTATCATTCCAGATGAAAACAAGAGGGTGAGCTGCACGGAAATGCCAAATCCAGTCATTGCTCATTTGCCAGAAAATAAGCTCCTTGAAATGCAACTTATTGGTTTTTGATATCTGTCAGCAAAGTGATAAGCTCCGAAAATAATCCATTTTAGAATGAATGTCGGCCAAGCAGCAGTAGTGCCCTTAATGGTAGCGTGGCTAAGGAGCTGAGGATGATGGGACACATGGACCCATCCAAAGGCGGAATACACAACAAGTAAGTTGAATTGTGCAAGAGCTTCTGTAAAGTGTGTCCTTGAGGCGTTCAATTGGTTCTCCATTTTTAAAGGCTGGGAAGGGCAGATACCCAAGAATATAAGGATCCGGAAGAAGAGGTCAACGACTACTTAGCAAGAGCCATCGATGCCCGAAGCATAGACCAACTTCGGGCCCAGCATTGTAAGAGGCTCCTACTGACTTTTAAGAAGCTGGATGTAGAAACAAAGGTAATGCGATGAATTTTAATGCTTGGGGCACTTGGGAGTGAAATTTCTCGTGCTACTTAGCCGTGTCGTGAACAACCGCTGCTAATACTTAATTCCCTTACAGAAAATGTGAGGTGTAAATTTGGTGTAAATCTGGTTGTTTTTGATACAAATTACATACCTGATGTTCACTTTTTGTCAGGTTGGATCAAAAATTGACTTAAAAAAAATACAGTGCACCAAATAAACACCTTACCAATTTAGGTATTTTTGTCAAAACACCCAGTGGTGACGAATTTAACACCAGAAATGATTAAAATTGTACCTAAAGATGTACACTGTAGCTGTTTTATGTCTTTTTGTCACCTAAAACGTAACATTTTTGCTGTAAGAGTTACCATTATTTATTCCAGTATACCAAAGAAAGAGATCACATGTCTGCTTCCTATTTTATATGTTCATTCGTCATCTTTCTTTTCCTCTGTTTGGAGCAGATGACAATATTTCCTATGTAAGTTTTCAGTGTTTTTTTTTTGTTTTGTTTTTGGTCGGTTTCATTAATTTACGGATGTTGCCTTCTTCAAATTTTAGGTCATTTGAAATGCTTTTTATATTTCTAATTGGTGCCATCTTAGTATTATTATTCATATCGTTAATTCTTATCGAAAAGTTCACGGTGAGTACGAGCGGATCGTGGTTTTGCAAAAATGTCCCCCGATGTCTATTTCCAATTGACTATTTTTTTTCCATTCAGTTCCTTCCTTCCTTCCTCATCCGGTTTTCGAACAAAGTTGCGGGCAGCCGGGCGTGGACCCAAGTGGTGGCATCGTGCATCGTATTTACCTTGTTCTTCGTATCCATGTCTCTATTAGTAAGTCACTTTTCTTGCCCGCAGTTGTTTATTGATTTTGCAAGAGTTTTTATTTCCAATTTTTGATTTCAATTCAGCTCGTATTCGAAAGTGAGCATCTGCAAAGTTGCGTGCGGCAAAGACTCAATTCTACCGATGCTGTAATCAACCGCACTCTGACTGCAGAAATGAATGTTATATACGGCAGGGATGATTTATACAATGCGTGCAGTCGATCGAGGACAACACATTTTCCACAGGTATTGGTTTTACTCGGGTTCCGTTGTTGCGCTCTTATTTGTCGCTTTAATGCGTGTCGATTTTTTTTATTTTTTAGTATTTTACATACAATTTTGTACTTGTGATGGTATCCTGTTCAGTATTTCTAATGATGCGGAGTATTTTTAAATTAATCATCCTCATCATCCTTATGGTCGCCTTCATCAGTGCTGTGCTCATTACTCACTCCAACCTCTTCGACAATCACGATTATCTCCTTTTATTGCACCTTGGGTACGTAATGTCCGCAATACGCAAGAGTATTTACCGTATTTACTCGTGTAAGGGCCCCTCTTTTTTTACGAAGTTTTACTATTGGAAGCATGGGTGGGGCAATTACACGATACATTATGCACTACACAAAAATCTCCCCTATGCCCATATTGTGCTATGGGGCCGTCCATAAATGACGTCAGGGGGAGTTTAAGAAATATGACGTCACATCAAAAAATCATAATTCGCTACTTTAAATAACTTTACAATAACAATAGCCAGTTTTCGAGGGGGGGGAGGTCAGAGCTTTGTGACAGCATATTTGAGGGGGAGTCTGACTTTTTGTGACCAAGTGTGACATGAGGGAGGGAAGGGGGGCTCAAAAATCGCGTGACGTCGTTTATGGACAACAGCCCCTATAGTGCATTTAAGGTATTGGTGGGGCTATTACACGAGTAAATAAAGGATGTATCGTGACGTCATTTATGGACAGTCCCTATAATGTATTTAAAAGTGTTGGTGGGGCTATTACACGAGTAAATAAGGGATGTATCATAAATACGATGGGTTTTATGATTTATGGAATTTAAAGGAACACGTCAGCAACGAGGTTTTCCACTAAATACATCACTGTCATCATCGTAGCAGTATTCGTGGCCGGACTGCTCATTCACGGCCAGCAAAGCGAAGCTACTTCAAGGCTAGATTTTCTATGGAAATTGCAGGTAAACAATGAAGATTTCTAAGAAAATCCTAAATTTTTATTAACTGTTGTCAAAAGAGTTGTCCTATTTGTAATTTTCAATTACAGGCAATGGAAGAAAAAGAGGAAATGGAACATCTTCAAGCATACAATAGAAAACTTTTGGCAAACATTCTTCCTTCGCACGTAGCCGAACATTTTCTGACGGGGGATAGAAGAAACGAGGTAACTTTTATTTGTAAAGAGCACGTGTCGCTAAATTTAGCATAATGTACGTTATCTTTAAAGTATGATGCGATTATTTTTTATAAAAATTACAGGATCTCTATCACGAGCAATGCGAATTCGCCTGTATTATGTTCGCATCCATCCCTAACTTTTCTGATTTTTACACGGAACTGGAAGCGAATAACGAGGGCGTAGAGTGCTTGAGACTCCTTAATGAAATTATCGCAGATTTTGACGAGGTAAGAGATTGTACCGGATTTCGAATACCTGAAACGACCGTGTTTTTAGTCACTGGACAGCTAAGGAGTTGCTTACCTTTTTTATCATGCAGATTCTCAGCGAGGACCAATTTAGTTGTATAGAAAAAATTAAAACTACAGGGTATACATACATGGCTGCTGCTGGATTAACCCAAGCATCGTGCGATGCCGTTAATTATTCACATATCACTGCAATGGCCGACTATGCATTACGACTGCGAGATCAATTGGCATATATCAATGAACATTCTTTCAACAATTTTAAAATTAGAATAGGCAAGTTTTCTCTCGTTTCAGACACAACTTTTTTTTTTTTTGCAAATCAAGCAAGCAAATGTTTGAAATCAAATGTTTTGATTTCTAGGAATGGATCTCGGTCCAGTTGTAGCCGGAGTTATCGGGGCTAAAAAGCCGCAATACGACTTGTGGGGAAATTCATGTAAGTCAGGTCTTATTTATTATTTTTTTGTAAATCTCTCGCTGATATGCCCTGTTCTTATTTTCCAGGTAATGTTGCCAGTAGAATGGACTCTACGGGCGTGCTCGACAAAATTCAGGTAGGAAAATACATTTTTTTAAAAATTATGATAATTTTTCCACAAAAAAACACAACAACATTGGTTGCACTTGGTTAACTTTTCAGGTCACACAAGATATGTATCAAATTCTGAACGCCAAGGGATATCTCTTGGAGTGCAGGGGCGTAATAAAAGTCAAGGGAAAAGGGGACATGGTCACCTATTTTCTTGTAAGTGGAAATGCAAACAAAAACCGGTGATTTTCTTCGAAGCCGAATATCTTCATGCACTTTATTTTTTATCAAATTCTTCTGGGAAGTGCACCATTCAACGTTTTGGGGCATTCAAACGCAGTGCTGAAAACACTGTAGGATACATTTCAGAAGTTGCAAATTCGGGCTAGGAAATGCACGTTTTTGCTTGAAAAATTTGTCAACGACAAGGAAAAAGGCACACGAGCAGGCCACATCACAATTTAGCTTTCTTCCTCTAATTAGACAAAATATTTTTTGCCATATTATTCATGATCAACCCAATCAATCGACGATTATATCAAATACTAGATTAACTTAATGTAGAATATTTGATCTTGTTCCTTAATAGGTTGTTTAGGCTGATTATGCAACACTGCTTCCGTGTATTGCTTTCTTCATCGCAAAGATAATGGCAATGTCTTTTCTTTATTCTTTCGCTGCCAGTTTTACTTCATTTTTGTCATGTTTGCTGCTAGCTTTGCACGCAGACGCAATGGAATCAAGTACCGAATAATAACAGTATTCTATATTTCGATATTTCAATTCAGGGTTCCGTAACAAGTTGTAGTTACAAATTTCTCTTCAGAAAATAACATTAAATTTCCAAACCTTCTTTGCATTGATCCTTTTCGAATATACAGAAATTTATCAAACTGATATTTAATTCCAAATCAGTAGTTTCTTAAAACATGAAATTATGTTTTTTTTACACGTTGGAATGACATTCACAGAATTAAAATTTAAATACAATTCATTCGCGACTTTTTTACGAGGTGGAAAAAATGTTCTATAAATCTTAGTAGGGAATCGATGTAAATTTACCATCATAAGGATGATTTGTACAGTAATAATTGCTCCTTCATTTTAAATGAAGATTTGTGCTCCTCTACTTATGGTCAACGCCAGGTTTTGACGTTTGCAAATTCGAGCTGCGACAGGACCAGCGTCTATTTTCACGAATTCATTTGTACGTGTATATTGTTTTGTCTCCGACTAACATTCATATGCAATTGCATTGTTTACAGTTGTATTTATTTTGTATTTATGAAAATATAATTCTTTATTTATTTTTCTTGGGAGCCAGAAACGTGTGACTTATTACATTTTTTAAAGTTTACGTATACAAACACAGATTGCGGAACTGGCATCGGTACCGTCATACGGGCAAGGCCTGTAGATACATGTAGCTGGGACAACGCTTCGAAATCTACTAAATGAATGTATTCTTTATTGATAACATAATGGTAAGGTTGAGTATAAAAAATTATCTATCGGGTGAGATAACACGTGTTTGTGCTCGGAGGACATACAATGTGTTTGTGCTGTTGTTGTGATAGTGATACATTTTTTAACAAATTCATCTACTGTAGATAACAAATAAATGATAAATCCATGTATATTTATAAAAATATTATTCAGAAATTTCTTGACGTTTTCATCACATTTGCTGTAATGTTGCACTGTGCCAAATCTATTCATCTGTTTCCTATTAAAAATGGCCTCCAAGGCTGTTTAGCGAGTCCATTTTTTTAAAAAAATGGGGAAAGATCAAAGTTCAAGGTGTCAATTAAAATTTCTATTAAAACCTTGTCAGTATATTCAATGAAATTTTTGCAGATTTGCTGATTACAGTTTTGTCAACAGGTTGAATGAAAGGTTATCTCCCGATATGGCTATCAATTAAGGTAGGGAACAAAATTATCGTATTTTTATAAAATAGCGAAGATACTTGGATACTACACGTACCATCGATTGTGGGATTAGTTAGGGAAAAAACCCTGCTGACTGGTTGAACCAAGAGATACCATTGATTTTGTACATTTTTATATAAGTTTTGGATATTGAAGGAACAAAAGCAGGTATGCTTAAATCTGTTGATTATGTTTGAATATCAGAATAAGCCTTTTTTTCTTAATTATTTTGTAATTTAATTCTGGAAACTGATAGGAACAAATGGAAAGTACGAGGACCTAGCATAAATATTCTATTATTTGTTTAATTTTTTTGTTTATGTATATATTAAATTGCATTGAAATATGTCCATAAAGTTTACCAGACCCTCTACAATTATAAACTTTATAGGCATTTTCATAAAATGGAATATACATGTATACATAAACAAAAAAATTAAACGAATAAATAGAATATTTACGCCAGGTCCTTGTACATTCCATTTGTTTCTAACAGTTTCCAAAATTAAATATAAAAATAATTTAGAAAAAAAAGACTTATTCTGGTATGCAACTCTCTTAAGTAAATATTTTAGAAACTCGACTGTTTTTGATTGAACCCAATGAAATTCTTACAGAAAGTGCTACTTGATTCAAAGCAGAACAAACTGATCTAGAATGGAAACTGCTTCAAAATTTATCTGTGCTGAAGATTTTAAGAATAAGGTGCTGGAGAGTGTGGATTTCGAAGCCACCGTACACAACCTGATTCTGGACAAGAACACCAAAATGCTGCCCTCCCTAATGCGCTTCGCCAGCGTCCAGCAGCGCCAGAATCTGTTCCAGAATGAAAAATTCCTGAAAATCGTCCAGGAGATTATCCAGCAAGGAGATGGCAACCTACTGTACTGCTTGGTTCACCATGTCACCAGAGAGGAACTGTCCGCCTTCTTCAGCCAGACAAATGTCCAGCAGCTCCTGTATGATGCCATCTCAAGATGTGACGTCAAGATGGCATGGGCCTTGCTTCGGCCCTTCAACCGGGCAGACTGCCAACAGCTGCTCCTTGAATGTAACAGTGACTTGAAATTCCATGCCATGTTCCAGGCATCGCTTCAAAAGGCCATCCAGAGCGCAATCCAAGAGAACAACCCCCGGATGCTGGTCTTCCTGCTACAGTATGCAAATCGTGAACAGAAGCATGACATGTTCACTGCCCAGAATTTTGATGCCGACCTCCAGCATGTCATCAGGCATGGCATGGTGCAGGTCTTGGCTGTCTTCCTACGCCACTGTCGGGAGAAACCACACTGCAACTTGCTGACAAATGCCGTCCTACAGACAGTGGCTGGTGACATGACCCTGAAGCAGCACCAGAATACACTACGCTGCTTACTACGCCATGCTGGGACCAAAAACTGGAAGAATGTCTTTAACAGCCCGACATTTGTGGGCATGGTGCAGGAGGCAGTGGACAAGCAAATGTCCCATCTGCTCTATTTGCTTTTCGAGTTTGCAACCGAGTGGCAGATCAGGATTGCCTTTAGACCCATCGATGTTGCAAAGGCAGTAGAGTCGGTTGTGCAGACAGACAACTCTGATATGC
Source organism: Xestoiulus laeticollis (assembly GCA_034698905.1). Lineage (NCBI taxonomy): Eukaryota > Metazoa > Arthropoda > Diplopoda > Julida > Julidae > Xestoiulus > Xestoiulus laeticollis. The sequence goes on from JAQGCC010000362.1 coordinate 34,157, forward strand.
TCTGTGCCCTGCTGGAATTTACAAGTGGTGATCAGAGGAAAATCGTGATGAGCAAAATCGATTTGAAGGCCACCGTGGCCAATACAATGCGTAAGGAGAACCCAGGCTTGCTGTACTGTCTGCTACATGTTGCCAACCGCAAGGAGCGGGCTGTCATCTTTCGTGGTGACGGATATTTGGAGGCACTACGTAAAGCCCTGAACAAGGGGGATGTGGACATGTTCTGTTGTCTGATGGAATTTACAAGCGAAGAGGAAGGCAACCGGATCTACGAGAAGCTGGGTTTTGCCAATCTGGTAACCGAGGCTGTCAAGAAGGGATTTTCCCGCATGCTGATCTATATTCTGGGATACTCTAACCTGAAGGAGGTGGACAAGTTGTTCAAAACCATTGACCTGGCTGCACTTGTGCGAACAGCTCTGAAGTACAAGAAAGTTGATATATTGGCAGGCTTGCTGGAATATAGTAATGATGAGCGACAGGAAGCCCTTGCTGGTCAGATCGATTTTGCAAATCTGGTGGAAGAGGCCATTGAGAATGGGAATGTGAAAATGCTGTCCTGTCTGCAGCATTGGTGCAGTGATGGACTGCTGGATGACCTTGCAACTCGGGTTAACTTTGCTGGACATGCACAGAATGCCCTTGCCAATAACCATAGCAGGTTGCTGTGGACGCTGCTCAAGTTCACAAGGAGGAGGAAGTATTAAGAATTGATGGCGTTGCTGATGTCAGATGTTGATTTTTGACTGTCTTTGGTGATGTCTTGGAAAATTTGAATACCTGCTCTTCAAGTATAAGCCGACATCACGACGCCATCTCTGTTTACTGTTGATAAATGTACTGATAGATAAGTGTGCATATTATCAATGGTGATAACAGTGTTATTGCAGGTTTAAACTTTGATACGATGTGAACTGCTTTATAAAAAATGCATCGTTGTAATGATTAAAAATATCAAAGTTCACATAGCCCTTGAATGAAACTGAAGCATTGCCAGATATTCTGATTAGCAGGCGGGGGAATCTCCGATGGAGATTTCATGATGATTTTCTGTTCATGATTTGGAAATTTTTAATGTCCAACAAATTTTTAACTCAAATTCGACCTTAGTAGGTTTAGAGCAAGGTTTTGCATTAGGCAATTCCTTTACTTACTGTTTTTGCAATTAAAATCATGCTACTCGTATTCATACAAAGAATTTGAATAAATATGAGTTCGTTAAACTTAATGTATACAGTATATTTATTGGATTGATACGTTCAGATGTTTTTAATTTTAAAGCATATTAACTAGATAAGACAGTTTTCGGACTATTAAATATATACTAGTAAGAATAAGACACTTTTCCCCCATAATACAGCTTTGTGACTATTAAAAATACGTTTTACAAGTGTCTTAAGAATAAGACAGTTTTGGGACTATTAAAGAAATAAGACATTTACAGTAAATATACGAAAGTAGACACATATAATGTATATGTACATGTATCTACTTCTACATGTATACACATCTAGCAGTCTGGCACTATTAAATACTTAGTACATGTACTTGCGAACGTTCAGCCCATTTGTTCTTAAGACACTTTAAGATAGTTTTGACACATGTTCACGTTACTTTGTGACGTGTCTTTGTTCTTAAAATACTTTAAGATAGTCTTAGGATTATTAAACTCATTTTCATGTTGCTAAAAATGTCTTAGTAAGACTTTTTTTTTCCCATAAAACGGTTTTGGAATTTGAAACGATTTTTACAGTAAATTTGGTTAATTTTAAATAAGTCCTTTAATTGAAAATTAACCTCGTAAACCTTTGTGACCTTTAAATCTTTTTGACCTTGAATGGGTGCAAAAATAATTCATAGCTTATTTATTTCAAGGACATTCATATCATTCTTGATATTGGATTCTCTAAATTTTTAATTATTTCCACGCAAAACCTAGTCCATTTTAAAATTAAAATTACGAGAGAAAAGGATCAATTTTTACTTTGGCTACTTGTATATAATTTTACAGTATGTCAAATCATTTGCATTAGCTTTATAAGTTATGCCAGTTAATATATTTAATAATAAACAAATGTATGGCGCGGCTTTTCTTAAATGTACACGTACTATTTAAACTAAGTTCATAATTATTTTAATGGCTTCGTATTATTTGTAAAGGTAAGCAATATTCTGATATTTACAGTATAGGCCTACATGTATATGTACTTGAAATGTTGACGAATTTTGAACGCTGGTTTTCTGCCATTCCGTTTTTTTTAAAAAAACCCTTTTATTTATTATAGATATTTATAAGGAAATTGAGGAATATGAGGGATTATTGAAAAGGGATCTTGAATTGACGATTCAGAAAACGAGGACCATTTTATAAGGTAAGCATGTACATGTATTATTGAAAGAAATAATTACAAACCTGTAGCTTGTCCTGAATGTCTGTAGAAAAATTAATATTAATGGTCTTCCATTATTAATATCTATTCCACTTGTAATTTTAATTATTTTCAAAATATGTAAGAAAATGCCAGGATTTTAAATTAAAATTGTGAATTTTAAGCATATACTAGACTCTCCAATTCAAATTTGCCGCTAAAATATTTCCATCAGAGGATACGGCGCTTCTTGATTTGGCTCATCCATAAATTATGTCCGTTATACCAAAACGTTATTTTGCTAATATCTCGTGTTTTTCTTCCTCAAATATGGCGATTTTTTGTTTTTTTCCATTCGTAATGATGTCTACTTTCATTAACATCAAGAAAAAACTGCAATTTTAAAAGTCGATTTTCCACCGATTTTTGAAAAAAAGCAAAGGCCTTGTCTTTTTTTTGGCGAAAAACAAAAATGTTCTTCAAATCTCACGTTTTTTGGCTTAAATCACGGGTAATCACGTACCTTACATCCTCCACTGGAAAAAACCGCGATTTTATAAACTAATTTTCTAAAAAAGTAATTTTAAGTGAAGAATTTATGGGGAAAATCCATAATGTCTGTCCGGTGTTATTTGCTGCTAAAGTGGGCTATATCTCCATTTTTTGTTGCTAGATTTTCGTAGTTTTTTGGTTAAATACTCAGAACAGTGTTTAGTTTCATAATGTGCAATGACGACGCAGGGTGGCACGTAAGGGAGCCTAGTCCGGCAATTAGATCCTTGCTTGTAGCATTCGCACCAATGTCTGTCGCATCATGGCACACTGTGATCATGGAGCGGGTAATTTGACAAACATTGGCGAGTACCATGAGGCTATCCAAATGCGCGTTTCCGGCCTAGTTTGGCCTGGGGCTCTTTTTGATCATTACATTTAAAGTGGGTTATTTAAGTTATGTTATGGTGAATTTACAACTAAATGGTAGGCAACCACTCATAGCACTGAAGTTCACAGTGTTTGCCGCCTTTATTAAGTTATGGTACTTGATAATTTCTTTCATTTTCAAGCATAGGGGCCATCCAATAACGACGTCCCCGAAATTCCTATAAAAATAATGCTCCCTGTTCCACAGTCCAGCAGACCCTATATCCTTTGAGGAGGGCATTATTTTTGAATGGTCCCTAATAAGCCAAATAAAACCTTTTAAATAAAAATTACTAATTTACAACCAGGTTTGATTTAATATGACTTTTTAGAATCTTAAATATTGTACCAAATTTAGGCGCAATCTTGGAGGCGCCAAAATCCCAATAAATGTAATATATTAAAAGCTGACTTTTGGGTACTGCTCGACGCCTATTGTTTGAAGCGTCTTGGTTGGTATTCTGCTACAGTTTCTCACTCATTTGGAAAGGAGGAAAATTTGAATTAATTTTAACTGACTCGTAAAGACCTTGAGAGGTACCACCATATTCAAATTTGTTATAAATGCGGGGAAAAACGCTAGAAATATCCCTCTTATGAAATTCCCAACTTAATTAAATTTAATGTAAAGGTTTTTGACATTGAAGGAAAGTAACATTTTAATAGACTTCCATGTAAATACGCTCGTAATTTCATTGCTACCAGCATTTGTTCCAACATTATTTGTAAGTTTAAGCACTAAAGTTAGTTTAACTTTATGCACTAAAATTACCTTCTGCATTGCATGTAGCTTTAAATTAGGACGAATATTGGATGCAAGTTTTAAACCATTCTGTTTTTAATTGTAGATAATTTCGAGGCAGATATCCAATTTCGGAATAGGAAACTTGAATTGACGACTCCATATTTGATGAGCATTTTATAAGGTAAGCATTTTTTGTTTTAATTCCTGTACATGTACTGTTTGTTTGGATGAGTGAAGCCAATCGGAAAATTGGATGGAAAATTCGTTATTTTTAGTTTTATTATTTAGTTGTTAATCGATGTTAATAATTACTAGTAAAACTTTTTGGATCAGTGAATAATAACCTTTGAACTTGATTTGCATAGGAATGCACAGGTTTCCAAAATGTGTTGCATACTACAGTTCCTTATGTTTACGTCTTATTGTAGCACATTCAGCAAAGCGACAGATTTGTAGCACATTCAGCAAAGTGACAGATTTGTAGCTAGTTATAAGTTTGGAAGATCGATGGTTCAAAACCCAGATGCTGTTTTTTTTAAATTAATTTCAATTTCATTATTAATTTTTTTAATTAAAGCTTATTAATTTGCAGTTTACTTTAATAATTATGTAATTATTATATGCATTGTTATTTTTAATTAACAATCAATAGTTAATTTTCTACAAATGCCGACATTTTTATTGTAATACCGAAATATTGATTTACTGGGGGGTTTAACAGCTAGTATTCATGTGGAGATTTTTGAGTAGTGCTAGCATGTTTCGTGTATTAGCCCCACCCATGCTTTGAAAGCTAATGATTTGTTAAAATAGGGTTGATTCTTCATTAGCGATTTTTATTAAATCGCAAGGTACAAGTAATGGCAAAGTATTTCCCGAGGGCCAAACAACTAAATCTCAGTTAATTGTCTAGTAATAAAGTCGTTCAGAAAAATGAAAAAAAACAAAAAACATTGTCGATCTTTTTCTCTTTATGGGGTAAAATTGCAAAATGTAACAAAAAAGTAACCATAACAGTTGTAATTTTTTTCTAAAAAAACCATAAAAAGTTGCAAAAAAAGCCCTTATAAATTTGCCTAAAAAGTGCTTAAAAATTGCAAAAAATAGGCCTCAAAAATTGCCAAAAAAAGCTCTAAAAATATACAAAAATCCCCACAAAATTGCATGCCAAAAAAGCCGTAAAAATTGTCAAAAAATTCTAACAAAATCCCTGAAACATTGCTAAAAAAGCTTAAAACTGGTAAATATAGCAACGGAATGGCCCCCAAAAAGTCCTTCAAAGTCTCCAAAAAGAACCTCTAATAAACTTTCAAAAAAGCCCTAAAAAACTACCAAAAAAGCCTATAAAATCTCCTCAAAAACTCCCAAAAAAGTGCTAAAGAAACTCCCGAAATACCTCTAAAAACTACTAAAAAAACTCGAAAAAGCCCTAAAATGTCGTTGATATTTTTATTTTCGTTGTTTTTCATGTCATTCTAATATCGTGCTATTTTATTGTTTTACAGGTTGGACATATCAAAAGGAATGGCCAACGATTTGCCTGAGATTGGTGGCTCTATTTCATTATCAATACCAACGAAGTCCAAATTTCTGACAACGCTCATATGGATGCGCTGGGCGGACCCCAGTTCGCCTCCCTCGATTACTTCTTACTTTACACTTGTACATTGAAAAAATAAAAACAAAGTTAAATTGAAACCAATGTGTTGATTGACTTCTATGTACATGTATATAAAAGTAAAGTAGTTAGGTATTATAATAATAGGCAATGGGAGAGGTGTAGTGGTAATAGGGGAAGGGGATGGGGAGATGGGGCGAAGCAAAGGAATGATAGGCATGATTGGAATGGGACATGGTTGCTAGAGAACGTAGTAGAAAGCATGTGAACTAAAAAAGTAGGG